>WSTK01000007.1:0-20126 GCA_019616945.1 Ceratobasidium sp. 414 | reverse complement strand
AGGCTATCCAGAACAGGTTTACTCGCTGCTCTCGCTCAACGCAGTTGGCGGGGCGGAAGAGAAGGCTTGCTTCATCCTATGAATTGAGTTAGTTCGAGTCCTTCTTCCATTTAAGACACGTACGACTAAGTCTGTAGCGGTTCCATCGGTGTAGTAACCAGCGCGGTTGTTCAAAGTCAAAGGCACGCAGTACCTAACAATATGATAAATCAAACAAGTCAGAATAGTGGAATCAAAAGCTACCGCAAAACCAATCCCCCGGACATCCATAGTTCTACCCATCGGCCTTGTAGGTAATAGTACTCTGATGATATTACTGTGGCTATAAGAACAGCTGAGTAACAAGCCGCCAACGGTTGCAACAAGAACACTGACATTGTGTGCATTCTAGCAAATTGAATCCCAATGTGGTGGCTTCATCTCGAGTCTCTTTTGCCCACCGGGCATGCCGGTCAGCAAATGATTCCGTAGTAGCCTGTGCCAGGTTCCTACGGTCACCGAATATCACATCTCCACGAGCTTTGTCGAGATCGGGCATTGGGGGACTGTCGACAAGATAGGAGAACACGCTAGCGTACGCGCAAATGGCGTGGAGCAATGATACGTGGGGAAACTTGGGAGACCGAGGTGAGAGAGCGAGAGACGCCATGAATGTAGGTCGATGAAGCAGGTAATGAGCGTGGGGGTAGCAGCTGAAAAATACCTCCACGAGGTGATGTAATAAATCAGGCGGGGGGAGACGTGTAGGCCAGTCTGCCCAGACTAGCTGTTGTTCCGACATAAGGGGTGTGTAGCCTAGCGATTGCGCTAGTTGGTTTGAGCGCGACGGGGACTGTTCCAGGAGAGGATCAGTTATGATAGGTAAATACTGAGGCAAATCATCTTCGGACAGTTCTGAGATGCTGGCCGAAAGGCCAGACTCGGACGCAAGTGATGTATTTGCCGAGCCTAGGGAAACCTCAGGCTGCGCCGACTGCGCCTTTAGCATAGCCTCCAGCTCACCTTAAATCCTCATAAGTTACAGCATCAAAAACCGTAGACGGAACTCACTAATCCTACTCTCCAAAACCTTGTATTTCGTTCGAGGTTTCACAGCAGGAGTGCCATCCTCCAACAGCTCGTCATACGTGCATTCTGGCTCCTGGTCCAGCAACGCGGGGTTGTTGTGGGCGGCAAACCGATGGGATTTTGCACATGTCGCGCATGGTCTCTGGGTATCGCTACATGCCTATTGTTGAGGATGATTCACAACTTTGAGACTCTTGCTAACCATTTCTGAAAAAGGAGTTCAACTTTCACGCTCGTGCTCTATCACCGTGGATACGCGCTTACCAACTTGCGTCTCCGACATTGGTGGCATGCCTAGAAACACGCGCTCTGTACTTGAGTGTGCACGATGCAAAGGGTACACTACCAACCTGATTACGTCTTAATAATTGACTGGGCACTTGGCCTCCGGATGAAGACGAACTTCCTGCGGTCGACTGCACCCGAGGCATGGATAAAAGACTACTAGCGAATACAGAGCTCAGATTATTCAGTCGTCGACTCAAGACACCAACTAGGAGGCTGGTGCAAAGGTGCGAAGCAATACCACTAGGTTTATAGACCAAAGAACAAGACACACTGGTATCCGCAGTCCTAGGTGTTTTGGCCAGTCGTGGTAAGTGTTCCCTCGGTGCCACCACCGGGGTTCAAGCTCCGCACGAAGCGCCGACTTCAGCCTCAAGTTGTAGAGCTAAATATGCGCATGGGCAGTGCGCAATAAACAAAGGATATAAATCACCAGCGCCACTGTGGTTGTCAGGAAAATACCAGGTCGGCTAAATGTTACATATCCAACGGCTGAAAACTAGTCTGAAACTTTCACCATTAACTCGGGGTACACGACACTATGATAGCAAGTCCAAGTCCATGGAATATAAACAGATCCGGAAAGAGAAACAAAGAATAGCTATCGATAACTCAAGCATAGTTGGTAGCAAGTTACAGAACGAGCGGTAGCATTCCAACCATCCCAACCGTAACCGCCAGGAGCATCGACACAACGCCAAGCGTTTCTGCCCCATTGTTCTTGGTAGAGGGGGTCGTGGTAGTAGTCACAGACTTGGCGCTGCCGCACAGCCCAGACCCGCTGAGCTGCGAGACAGGGATGATAATCTAATGCCAAACTTATCATCGGCAAAAGGAATGGCAAAAATATAATTTTAGCTTGCCTGAGGATTACCACCCGTGAACGCGACATTGACGTTTCCACTTGCATCGGCTGTGATATTGCTGCAGCTCAGGGCATCCACCAGTTGCTCGTTTGCCGCATAGCCCGTCCCGGTGAGTGCAAAGGTCTGGGCGGCACCCTTGGAGCCAACGTTGGTCAGAGCCGAAAGCAACTTGCCCTTTTGAACGGCAATGTTGTTGGTGTTGTTGGCAATGACTTTCATCTACGGAAAACTTATCAAGGAAAATCAACGAATATGCCCCCAAGTGGCGCACCTGGGTGGACAAGAACTTGGAGTCAGCCGCAATGCAGGCCTTGCGAACCGCGTTCAACTTGACAACATGGTCGACCAAAGGCTTATTCTGGGTCTCATAAGACGAGAACCAGAGACTACAAGCAGTCAGACAGAGTCAAGACCTCAAATCGGGCTGAACTCACGCTTCCCGACTCGCGGGCTCATTGCCTCCGGTATAGCCTTGTTCCTGGCCATAGTAAAGGATTGGAATGCCGTCGGTGACGAAAGTATAAGCCATTGCATTTTTTGTGAGGGAGACATCGGTCGTCCAGCTCTGGAAACGAGGCTGATCGTGGTTCTCCAAAAATGCACCGGTGGAAATGCCGCCATTCTTGAAGTGTTGCTGAGTCTCGGGGATGTTCTGGGCAATGAGCGCAATGTTGCCGGTAGTGGAAGCACTGAGGACTATGAGTTAGATTATATCGCTCCGAGTGTTAAGGGTATACGCACAAGGCCTGGGTGACAGCAAACCAAGCAGGATCTGGCGAGGGAAAACGTCAGTCAATGTGCCGCTGAAACAGGACCAGGAGAATATATTACAGTCGAGAACAGCATCCATATAGTCTAAAACGGATAGATAAACCTCAGTAGTTCAGCACAGCAGCGAATCTAGGACTTACTCGTATAGTCACCCGTGTAGTCGGTCAAGTTGCTCAAAATTTCTCCAATCGCAAACACTCCGCTGCTCTTCACAAACCCAGGCCAAAAATCTTTGCGAATGTGCTTGGCGGTGTCGATGCGAATGCCGTCGATAGAGTAGAAGGATGTCAAGTTCTTGATCCACGCGTTGTAGGTCTGTTGGCCAAGCAGTCAGAATTTGTTCAGGTCACTATTGAGTCAACTCACATTGACGACATTGTCTGACTCGGTGTTGATGTCCATCAGGGCAACAGTAGTGTCTATAAATAGATTAGACCGCCGGTTCCTGACCACTGTCACTGACGGAACGTACCACCAAGCCAGCACTGCTCAACCTGAGTCTGGTTGTTAAAGTCCTGAACCCAGCAGAACGGATGATAGTCGGTCTAGCACCCAGTTAGCTTACTGCGTCCTTCGACACGCACACCGTAGCTCACCTGGGCGTTAAACGGTGTGTACCCTCCATACGTCAAGCTCGGCGGTGTACTCGTCGCAGCAAAATGGTTCACAACCACATCCACCATGAGATACATCCCTCGCTTATGAAGCGCGGCTGAGAGCGCTTTTAGATCGTCCGGCGTACCAAAGCCTTCGTTGAGGTTGTACAAATCTATGGGCCAGTACCCGTGGTACCCCTCTCCGTAACCGGTGCTGCCGCCGATGTTCTTGACAATGGGGGAAATCCAGACGGCGTCGAAACCCATTCCCTGTAGGCGGGTCAGCCGACTGTGCTAATTTTGGTATTTGAGAAATGGTTACGAACCTGAATGTAATCGAGGTGGTTGGCTAGAAAAATACCGTAAGATCAACCTTGCAAACACGGAGAGGCTAAGATGCTCACCAATTCCCTTGAACGTTCCGCCACAGTACTTCCTGTCCGCAGTGTTGCATTGAGGACCAGAACCATCACTTGTCGCGAATCGGTCTGTTACAACCTGAAAGCGAGCACCGTTTTCAGCCTTTTTATCCCCCAACCTCCCCGTGAGTACTTGCCTGGTAGATGGACCGTGATTGCCAGTCAGTGGCAGACGCGGCAAAGGCGCCAGTCGCGAGGGACAAAAGAATGGGCACAGCGATCATGCTGCCTTGTCGAAGGAAAAGATTGTGAGGGTTGAAGTCAAGCCAGGTAGAGCTCGCTCTGGAACGCGAGACAAAAAAGTAAGTGGTTGTTAATGAGAGATGGGACACGCGGGCGTGTCGGGTCGCTATTTGTACTGCCGAAATCCATGAAGTCGCGACCCTCAGGGACCAGCATGGGTCGGGGCCCCTTGCGTGACACCTGGAACCTGACGGCATCCCAGCACAGCCTTCCGGACGGGAGCTCCTGGCGTTCCGAGGGAAGAAGGCATGGTGCAAGTAGGCCTAGGATACTCGGAAATCGTTGTGTGCAATGGCGGTAGTATGGGTGAATCCTCGCACAGCGTATACATTTTCAAATACCTACACATTGAGACAGATGTCTATGACATCACAAATCAACTGCATCCGTCCAGTCAAATATGCTTCCGGGGTACCAGAATATGGTAACTGATATCACCAATCGACGGCCCAAAGCGGTTGATATCAAGACATCAAAAAATGACATTTGATTCGGAGCAGAACGAAATGTGCACAACTACAACAAAGTATACTACAGCGAGTATAGCGATTTTATTCAGGTCGTACCGGATTCTCCCTCTCCAACTCTGTCGCCTTGTCCACGATGATATAGCTAGTCATCACGCTCCCAAATGCGAGCGCGATGCTGCATACAGCAAAGACAAGATGGCGTGCCGAAGACACACCCGACATCAAGGCTACAACGACAAAGATATTGAGAGGGATACGGAACAGCGATGAGAGCTAAGCAAACAGATTTAGTCATGACTCGGCATCTATTGGCATGTACTCACCGTGGCCCTATGGTCATTCTGGATCATGGTCCCTCGAAGCATTCCTTGCACTGGGTAGTACATGCCAACACATGCTTCAAAAACGCAAAACGCCCAGAACCGCGAACGCACGCTGTGGGCGAGGTTGTTGACCGCCAGGGCAGACGCTGCCGTCATCAGGGTGAAAGAGCTCAGCTTGGCGTGGAGCACAAGCGTGGACTCTCCAGCACTGCAATACGTAACTAGGGACTTGTAGAGGAGCGAGCCGAGCATCATGGAAACCATGAAGGCCGAAAAAATGAGACCGAGTGGCAAGTTTTCCCCAGGCGCAGCTGCCTCTTGCATGGAGGGGACCCAGAGGAAGACGAACAGATACATGCTACCCTCGAAACAAGTCTGCACCAAGCCAAGCACGATCATAGATGGGTCTGCGAGAGATGGGTTAAATACAGACTACGGCATTGTTGATGGACTCACCATCTCGCACAATAGCCCAGGCTTCTCCTAGGCGTTTAATCTGCAGCAGGTCCGCCGTTGCGGTCTCCGAGCGTGTTCCATAGTTCTCTGACCACATCGCTCCAATCAAGACCCAAGCTATTCCCAAGCACATGGCGCTAACAACAAACGGGCTGGTGAAGGTGTGGGTCTTCGCGACCAGCCCGTTGCTGAACACCCCGACAGCAGCCGCAACCAGTCCGTTAATCATAGTTGCCGAACCGAAGATGGCGCTCAGGTCCGGGGACGATACTCCAGCAGTCTGAGCGGCGGATACCAACCATGAATCAAAGCATGAGAACAAGATTGCTGTTGAAACACCTCCGCAGACACGCCCAAGAAGGTTGATCGGCAACCAGTTGACAAACGTGCAGAAGCAGGTTGCGACGTATGATACGCAGAAACCCATGCAGACGCGCTTGCGGCCACTAAAAGGATTGGTTTATTACCGACAATAATGCAAGTATCCAACGTGCTTACTAGTTGTCGGCCCAGACACCGACGGTGGGTGCAGAGAGCCCAGCCGACAAGAACCCAGTGACGAACAGCACGGCAACCATCTGTTCAGAATACTCATACTGGTCCTTGTATAGCGAATACACATATGGCCCCTGCAACCAGTCCGCAGCTATCAACGCGGATCAGCACGCGGCACCGCTCCCATGAGCCGACTTACCCATTACGACCGCATAAACGATGAGATATTTGCGAGACAGTGCTCGCGCTGCTGCTTGACCTCCACCTGCACCTGTCTTGCCGCTTAGGAGTGGGTCCGACGTGTCCTTGTTCTCTGCTGGCGGGGTATGTCGTTTGGAGATATAGCGCTCGAGCAGAATCGCGACAAACGCGTAGCCAGCCATCACGGCCAGCTGCGTCTCGTAAAAACTGTCAAGCATGGGAGGATAGTAGACGAGGCAAGATAGACGTAGTAGAGTTTAAAACGGAGAGTGCTTGGTGAATGTCGTAAAGCACCTGGGTAGGTCGGGCATAGTGTCCCTGGCCGTTCCAGGGTGCGTACCGCCACTCGAATGCCACGTGAAATAGATCAAGAACTAAATGACCACCAGGAAATATTCCGCTGCGTCTTGCTGCTAACAATACAGTATATCTGCTACAGGCTAAGCTATTCCCCATGCCTCGACCCCAACACACTCAAACTTCACAGTGCCACTCGCCGGAGTCCCTTCCGGTCGTGAACAGAGGATTTCGTTGTCAAAGGTCGGACACGAAGCAGATTCCCCACCCAGAAACGCAGAATCCAAGTACAACCCAAATTTTCCATTCCTAGGGCAACATGTTAGTCAGAGCTTCGCGAATACGGGGCCGAATTCTTACCCTCCACCAAAAGAAATGAAATCCGATTCACAAAGGCGCACATAGTCGTTTTTGCCCGTCCACTTGAAGACCTTGACAGGTGCCCCGTCTTGTTGTTGTGACCACAAGAATCTAAAAAACGACATTAGTATTCGGCGCTTCTCAAGCATCGTCCGAATGCACTCACGATTCGCCACTTCCCGTGTAACCTTCATGCTTACGCACACCATCCCCACACCATACACCGAATGTCGCGCCTTCAGCGTCCCGAATAACAACTAGACATCCCCCCGTCGCCGGTTGTTCACATCGCGCGTAGAACGTAGCAAGTGAGATACCGTGCTGATCAAGCGAATATAACAACGTCCATTTTTGTGTGAGACGCCGAAGTGCAGGTAGAGACGGTCGAAGCTGCAGCATACACTCAGAATATATTCAATCGGCACACCTCGCACACGACATACCATTTCAGCCGTCTCGATGTTCAAAATAGGCGTCGTCATTTCTGTCCTGCCCATAAGCCTTAATCGAGACGCTTTCGAACCAGTCTTGTCTTCTTCTTCAAACGTAAACCCCTTGTCCCACTTTTCCCCGGTATACCCGGGAGCTCCACTGGGCGGAACAAACGTATGAGAAAATGGGTTTTCATGAGTGATACTCGAATCGCGTACGGGCTTCGGATGTGGAGGAAGCTCAGTTGAGTGGGTCGGGGGCGTTGCATCAAGTTTCGACGTTGTCATTGTTGGGGAAAGCGAAGGCAGCGAGCTGCTCAAAAGCGAAGCCCATGCACGTGGCAACGTAAGGTGCCGGCCCAGTCCAAAAGGCGGAGATGCAGATGCCGAAGCAGAAGAGCCAGAGGGCGGAGGGGACGCTTGAGGCGAGTCACCCAGAGATGCGAGGGACGGTTCGGACTCGACCCGTTTAATCTCAGCAGACGGCCTTATAAAGATAGGTTCAGTGGCTTCCGAAGGTACGGGCTCTGCATCGGGCGGCGTTGGGTCCTGTTCACGCTCTGGCAGCAAGCCGAGAGGATCCTTTTCCGATTCTGATTGGCGAAACTCGTCCATCACCTGGCGTTCTTTCTCTGCCGTCCTGGCTTTGGCTCCTTGAACAAAGTCTGTGTCAAATGCATGCTCGAAACTCGGAGAGGCAAGTGCAGCGGACAAGGCCAATGGGTCCAACGAGGGCGGGACAGAGATAAAGTCGCCAAACCCCGGGGAAACAGGGTAGTCATTTTGAGAAGGTGGCGGGGTTCGCGGAGGTCGTATGGGACTGGGCGAGGGGGCAGGTTTCCGGGTGGGAAACAGTGGAGTTGAAGTCGACCCAAGTGGGCTTGATGAAATAAGATCGAGGAGAGAAGTTGAGTGGGAGTTGGATTCGTTGGCGTTGGTCGTTGGTGGCCGGGACGTGTTGTCTGGAACAGGTATCAACGGCTCGACCGTTCCGGGCAGCCCAGGCATCGCTATAGACACAAGAGAACATAGATCAGTACGAAGGTTGAGGACCCAAAGCTGAAGTGAAGTCACCCACTCGATTGTAGTGTCAACTAGATATACTCGCAAAAAACGCGCAAAGTCTCTAATACAACCATGTCAGAGATATTATTGCCTTGCGTTACTCGCTTTAACGAGTCCTACCAACAACCAAAATGGTATTATCAATACCCCTGCCAAGCTTCGACGGTTACCCAGCTAGACTGTAACCCAGAATTTCGCTACTGTTTTATAGACGGCACACGTTAGTTTGTGTATATCACCAGAGCTGAGACGAGGTATTGTAAGACTACGTCGACAACGCTTCATCGGCACACGTGACTTGTTTAGACGTGTTTGTGAGATACCAAAACTCCATAAATGCTTCAACTTCTACGACAGTCACGAAACGTCGACTGTTCCAAATGGGTAAATCTTCAAGTGGAGGATAGAACATCTAATTCATTTTTATGCTCCGCTACCCCCAAAGTGCAGGTCCTAGAGGCTGAATGTTAAGTGAACAGGTTTCTACCACGTCATTTCCTCGTGCCGCTCAAAACTTCCACAGGCTCCAGCCCAGCAGCTCGCTACGTCCAGACCATCCGACCATCACCTCTCGTACTAAATTCACTTGGGTCGAACCAGGGATCTTGAGAGACTCTCACGCAAAACGGGGCTTACTGCAGAATGGGGTTACTGGAGACTCGCAACGCCACCTCGATGCACAATACAGATGGGAGCTTCGAGTACTGCGGAGGCGTTCTCGCTACCCCAACGTCTAAAAGATGATATTTTGAGTGTGCTTGATGGTATTGGTTCAGCCGTCCCGAAACAACGTGGTGATAGGCTGATCGTCCGTCTGACGTGTCTACCCCGGAAAAAGAGCACCGTATGTCGTACACCTGAGTTCACATGCAGGGGCTAACGTATGAGTCCTTTATTTGGTAACATCGCATTAGGGGCCCAAGCATTATGGTGGTGAGCATGTACAAGAGACACAAACACGAATGTATATAACGACTGAAGGGTGGATGAAATATTTCTCCTATCTTATGCTAAGCGGCAGGAGTGGGCGACCCTCGATGCGCAGACGGGCTGGAACACACGCCGGCATCGAACTGAACTCGATCCGCACGTTACTGATCAACAACTGTGAGCAGAGAATTTCTATCGGGACTGTCGGCGCCGATAACGTCGGAGACCGATCCCGGGGCGGTCTGGGCTGGAGAAAACTCAAATCCCAGCAAGCAAGGAGGCCGCATGCACGCCCGCCATGTACCCCATCTGGCATTTGTTTGGCGTAGTATGGCGTGCTGGGCAGTCACATGACTTCGTTGGTGATGGTGATTGGCTTGACACGACGACCCATCGAAGCCTTGGACACGTTGATCACACGTCTCTGCGAATTCGCTGTCCATCGCTGCATATACCCCACAAAACTAGCACAGGATACTCCGCCACTTTTGCCGCGGTCTGCACCCGGAAGGAACCGCTATAAGACCAACGAATTCAGTCCTGCCACCTCATCTCCACTAGCGCTTCCTTCCTAGACTCCTCTCGAACCGGTAGAAACAGCACCACTCACTGGCTATCTCGACTCTTATTTAAAGGCTGAACTAAAACATGTCTCTGCTACATCCCCATTCGACCCGTCACAAGCCAAACTCACCCTCAAAACCGACGCTCTCCCGGCGCTCGAGCCTGGGGTCTGACATTTTTGGGCCACTCTCCCGCAAAACTGCACCAACACAACATACATCAGAGGATTTTAGGTTTACCTCGATAACTCCGCAACGGTCAAGGTCACCTGCCTCCACCGTCGCACCGAGCTCGGTAGATCTCCGCCCGCCAGCGCGACCCGAAGACTCCGACTTGGGCCCCTTTATCGTTATCTCGGGTGGAACGGGGTGCAATGCCATATGCGAGGCCTTTGGGAAAGATGCTTCGTACGTGTTACCTGTGTCGGATAACGGAGGAAGCTCGAGCGAGGTAAGCTGGCTCGTAGTTATAGCGTCCTCGGTAGACTAATGGCTATTCCAATAGATTATTAGAGTATTGGGTGAGTCCTGGACCGGTTGAGGCTCGTTGCAGTACTTAACGTCAGCTTGACATAGGTGGTCCCTCGATTGGTGATTACACGTCATCGTGCCCGCGCATTAATCTCTGTTAAACCCTCTATTAGGTGATATCCGTTCGCGTCTTATTAGGCTCATTCCGCCATTGCCAGCACCAGGACCCGCAATCCGCAGCCTCCTGTCCTATCGCTTTCCCTCGGACTGCACAGAGCGTGAAGCGCGAGAGATGTGGCGAGGTTGGTCCCGACCGCTCCACTCTCAAGGCGTTTTACTGAACACGTTTCAGACATCGTCGAAGGCAAAAGCAAAATTTGGGCGGGAATTCCACCAGACAGGAAAGAGACTATTCGCGGTGAGCCAGCCATTCTTGGGAGCGATGAGAATAGAGCGTCTGAAACGTTGTTTAGGCTTCCTTGTGTATTTCGAGTCAGAGCTTCTCAAGCGCGCACATAAGAATTTCTGTTTCCGCAATGGGAGCCTGGGGAACTATTTTCTTGCAGCTGCGCAGGGCTTCTTCCGGTCATTGCCTTCCGCTATATTTTTGTTCTCAAGCATCACCGGTAGTCAGGTATGGTTAGCCAACATCAGCGCTAAACGTCTGACTGACGGTTGCTTTTTTATCCCAGGCGCACGTTCTGCCTGTTCTGGTCACGAGTCACGTACGTGGTGCCCCAGCTCTCGCTGCAGAGGCTGTTACTGAATGTGTGATGTTAGTTTGTCACTATTGCCGCTGAACTAGTAAGTCTGCAACCCGCCACGAATTGGCCGTCTAACCTGGTCCCGGGTATTGTAGGAAAATCACCGTACTATCGTTGGCCAATGCGAAATCTCACATCCCGTCCCAGCAATACCATCTCCTTTGTCAGGGGTCTCCACGCCTCAAAGCGAACCAGAGGCCGAGATTTTGGGCAACTCAGATGAGGACGAGGACGACGATGATGAAGACGGCACAGGAACATCTGATACGAATCGCTTGAACGTAATGTTTACCAAAGCACTAGAGGGTGAAGGTGCAGCGGCGTATGAAAAACTCGAGTCACGCATCAACCGTGAGTACAGCCGCTCAAGGGTTATCGCTTTCAACTAAAACGTGATTTAACCACCATTTCAGGCGTATTTTATATCAACGCGTATGGACAGGCAAGTATCTTCAGTAAACTGGCTCAATCGAGGTTATTGATGCGCATATATGATGGTCTATTTGTTCCCAGGAAATATACCCATCCCCCAACCCTGATTTTATCGAAAATCTCGGCAAGCGCAAAACACTGGTCTATAGCTGCGGGTCGCTTTGGACAAGGTTCGTGTGGTTGCCTGTTTCGGGTGAGGAATTTGTACATTGACGTCAATCTCGCTCTGCGCAGTATCGTTCCATGCCTGGCACTCCGTGGCGTTGCTTCAGCAATCGCAAAATCGGCCTCCATCCAGGCCAAAATCCTGCTGCGTTGGTACCATTTTCATGTGAAAGTTTGGTGAGGTACTGACGGCTAAATCGGCAGTCAACGGTCAAAACGATCGAGAGACAGAGGGGTATTCAGCGGAAGACTACGTCTAGTATGATATGTCTTTGTGCTCTTCAAATAGTAGTACTTACTTTTCTGGCAGCGCAATCGCCCGAGTACTCAACCGACATGACCGTTTGTCGCACAAGGCACTAAAAGGCACTCAAACACCTGACTTTCTCATCCGTGACTACCCCATCTCGGCGTTCGTCACCCACGTCGTCTATCTCCGCGGATCCAGTATCCCAGTGGACGAGGCTAGGCTAGCGGTAGGCATAACAGCATCCTGCGCGAGTGTTTGCTGACTTGGGATGCAGGCAATGGGTGTCCGTTGCGTAGAAATGGAAGGGCCGCCAGGTGACAAGGCGTTGTATGATCCCGCCACTGTTCGTCGAGCCCTATCGATCATCCAAATGGACCAAGCTGTCCGTAGGGAAGGTCGTTGATCCCATTTATTTATGTGTTTGTTGTGAACCGACCGCCGGCAAAATGCATTATTTGTGGCTTACTGCTGTCCCCTGTGGCAAACCGGTGGCGGTGTTTGACAAGTGGAAATCATCTCTTGCGCGCAGCTCCCCACGCATGAGCGAGGAATGCTGGAGCTTCCGATGCAAAGTACATCGGCCGCAGTTTTTGAGCTACGCATGGCTCTGCATATGTCTGCGCACCAGCCTCATCGAACATAGCTCTGGAACCCAAATGAAAGAGCCGAGTAACGCTAACACCATATAGCCGGAATTCAGACTTCACTTGTACTGTCGCTCTCGCAACCATGGTTACCAGTGTTCTTCCGCGAAGCCACAGGACCGGGAGCGTTCAACACCCAGCATCCCAGACGATATAAGATACACCGTTCATCTCGGCCCTACTCCAGTCCACTATGCCCTCTAGCAAGCACACCTCGCGTCTATCTCGTTCTCTAGTTCCCGCGTGTCCAAGCCAAAGTTACTATGCTAGTCTTAGGTTACAGTGGCCCGCCGTCTCTTACACATCAAAAACCCAAAGTATGGTTCGATTGCCGGTTGAGGTCACCGGGATTATCCTGGCGCAACTGAATGAGCACGCCTGTGAGCATGATTGTTTCCATAGCTCGCCTGCATCTCCTATCTTATCTGTCACTTTCAGTAACACAGGCGTCACTCGTTAGTCGACTCTTCCGCCATGAATGCGCTCGGCTTTTATACCGGGTTATCACAAAAATGGCACCGAAGCGTTCAGTCATGTTGATACACACGCTCGCGCGATCGCCGGAGCTTGCGGCTCACGTTCGATCGTATACCATCTCGCTCAAGCAAGCCGACCCAGTGGGGAATCTCTATCGACTTCTTGCGAAAGCGCTGTCTCACATGACCAACTTGCATTCGTTATCGTTCGAGATCCCAGGTAAGTCCTAGTTTCGGTGACTCGCTCTCTCTCACCAGACTAACCACCTCCTAGGGGATAAATCGTGGGTACTTCAGGGGTGTTCTGCCAATATCCGCTGGTTCAAAACCTCCCTGGAGTTTGATGACACACTGGCAAACTGGATGGCGACAAAGCCGCTGGTCCACGATCTAATCCTCACCCGTACCAAGGCATTCCCACTGCAGCCGCATGAACTCCCAAATCTCGGTATCATATTCGGCACTCCGCAGGCTGTCCTGCCCGCAGTTACTGGTCGTCCAGTCAGAAGCGTATGCTTTGGCTTGAACGGTCCCGTGACACTCGACCTTTGCAATCTTGCCAAGACGACGGTCAGCGTTGACCACCTTGGAGTTGCTTTTGATCCTTTGGCTGCAGGTGAAGAATTGAGCTGTGTTGATTTCGTCTACCAGTGTTCAATGTTTCTGCCGCATATCCAAAAGCTTAGTTTCTTCGCTACGCGAAGCACTTTTAGCCAGGTCAGTCCTGTTTCCCACCAGATTACACCCAAAATTGATCTCCAATGCCCGCATATAGGTACTTTATTGGCTCGTGGCACCTCTTTTAACCCGGTTCAGCAGACTGAAATATCTTCAATTCGTTCTCGGCGAAAACGACCCCAATTTATCCATGACTCGGCCCACTCAGCTCGAGTTGCTGAAAGGTTTTTACGGTTGTTGCCCCTCACTTCGAAATGTCAGCTTTCCGGGAAACCTAACATGGAATATTGAATAACAATAGGTATTGTCTTGGAGTAGCAGCTCGGATTTAGGCAGACAGTGTATTATTTATTGTTAACACTTTATGGATCCGTTATTTTTTTCACTCATTCTTGTGTACACTTGGCATAACCTTATAATAGCTTCGTTCGGTATCAGATTGAATCCGCTGAGAGAAGAGATAGCAGACTACCCCGTGTTCCGCTCAGGTCAGCTTTGTTTCATCAAGAACACACTTGGTGACTGAACTGGGCCCGGCCGGTGCGTGTTGATAGTTCGGGTAGCTGGCCGGTTTAAACAATCAATTGGTCTTGAGGGATCACTCCAGTTCATTAGTCGCAGCGAAACTCTGATCAACGTGGAGCTCCCTCAGCTAGGTAGGACAACCATTGCGTCCGTAGGACTCCATGTCGCGCGGCTGCCGAGCCATGGCTGAAGCAAGAACTCTTGGAAAAGTTGATGGCTTTCCACGGTCTATATCACAAGCTGTTGTAGAGCGTCAAACGCAGTGAATGCGTTTTGGGTGGGCGCTTCCAACCACACCTTTTCAGCGACTCTAGATTGCCAACTTCTCCATGTTACCAAGCCTCATGAGTTTGGTGGCTGAACGCCAATCAAACGAGCGCCTTTTGCGCACGCATCCTACCTAGGCCAACGTTCGCATTGGGGCGATGCCATTAACACTTTGGCCACAGCACTCGCGCTGTGACCTTTGGGTAATCGTGTAAGCACCCAAATTCCCCAAGCGGAGATCTGCTGTTGATGCGCGGATACGTGCACAAGCGAGGTCTCTATTTGTAGTCGCCATGCAAGTTGATCAAGGTGTCACCTCGCTCCTCGCTAGCCTAAACGTTTGGACCCCACATATAGCATACAACCTAGTGCGGGGGTCGCAACCGCAATCCTGAGTGGTGCCCGGAGGGCTATGCCGTAGTAGATGGACGCCACACTTGCTCGAGGGACGAATTTGAGGATAGGGGTACCAGCTCGAGATAGCAAGACCGAGGCTAACCCTTGATTCTATACTCTGATGTGCATATCGAATCGCCATGAGCAAGCGCATTTCATTCGTGGCCAAACATTTGGCGATATAAGGGATGCCCAAACACTTTAAGATGTGGGAGTATAAATGAGCCCGGCTCCTCGAGACCTAGTGCCCCCATCAGCAATCCCAACCTCCCCTGCTACATAAGCCTGCCCACTTACCAGTTCATACACACACTACTTGCATTGCCATGCCTGTACCCGTAAACTCTCTTCCTCAACCCCCTTTCGTGGTTCCCTCGCAGCCATATTTGGACTCGCGGCCTCGGCCAGACGCGGTCAGCGGACCGGGCGAACCGAAGGGGACATCACAAGGCGGGCAGGCACCTCCTACGGGAGCCAGATAGAACGTCTGACCATTAGCCTCGTGCGTGTGAACCCAGCGAAGGTCAGTAGAATTAGTCGTAATAATTGGTTGAGAAGCTCACCCGTACTTCACGGAAGATGCCCTCGCATTTGTATCAAGGGGGCGATGCCCGTTTTTGTAAACTGTAGCATATGTAATCGATCGATTATAGGACACAGACTCTAGAAATGGACTTTGAATCAATAACCAAGCTCACATGACCAGTCACTCACGAGGTCTTGAGAATGCTTTGGATGACTAGAAGGAAAGATAGACTTACTACTGCGTGGACGACATTTTACCGATATTAGGAATGGTTCGTGGACGGCATGCTCAATATCACCCGTCGGCAGATTCAACTTACTAGATGAGATAACCAAGCCCAGGTGACCTACAGCTCGAGGATTTAGTTTAGTTAGGCGACGTATACTCCAGAGGCCGGACCAAGTTCTGGGTGAGTTCCAGATCGTACCACCGAGCACGCGAGAGTGTACGATCTTCAAGCAAGGAGCAGGAGTATACTCATCGAGCCAATCAGGTCAAGGGTGCAATATAAATATATTCCACTATTCATGGTCTCATCTTCAGATTGCTGACAATCAAGCTCTGCATACGCAATATTAGGGAAGCTCTCAATATGTGGATGGCTGCGGACCTTATATGCCTGGACATCTCCCTTATATTTGGCCACCTGCCCGTCTCCGCAGACCCAGAGCTAGCCAAAAACGTTAAGCAGAGTATACGGACGATCGGATAACGTTGCCGTACCTCATTGGAAACAGTAGTGATGAACCGCTCGTCGTGAGAAATCAGAATAACCCCTCCATTCCATGATTGAAGGGCGCTCATGAGAGCGTCCAACCCCTTTTTGGTCAGTGGTCAGAAATGAGCATACAGTGGTAGAATTCCAACAAACCTCGATATCCAAGTGGTTGGTAGGCTGTCAGGAAAATGGGAATTAACACATGATCCGAATATCAACAAACCCACATACTTCATCCAACAACAGGAGGTGAGGCCGCTGCATAGATAAAACCGAGAATGCCACGCGGCTTTTTTGGCCTCCAGAGAGTGTAGCAATTGTTTGCAAACTAACGGGGGAAAAACACATATTAGCAGAATACCTCATGAATTGAAATAAGCGTACCCCGTAAGTCCAGTGATCCCAAACGCACCAAGATGTTGGCGGTATTCTTGTTCACTTTTACCTGGGAACCTCACAGCAAGAAAAGCGACCGGAGAAAGATTTGGGGTAAGTGTGTCCAGGTGGTGCTGACCAAAGTACGCACTAAAACAAGGCAATCAAGGGGCTGTTCATGCAGGAACACATGACTCACATCCTGAGCCTTCCGTTACGATTCACCTGACCTCCCATGGGATTCAGCTCTCCGGTTAATAGTTTGATCCTGACCAGCACATAGACCTTCAGCTAAAGCTGCCGAGCATAGTCAAATAAAGCACACCTACATCGTACTCTTCCCTATATGTGCAATCAAGCTTCGTCAGATTTATCAAATATTGTCGTGTGACCACATGTACCAGCTCCGTTTGGCCCTGGCCTAGGTGTGAGCTAGATCAACCATAGTCAGTTGGAAGAACATACCAACTACCGCGATACGGGAATCCAAGCCGATGTCAATGTTGACATTCCGCAGAATGATATTATCCGTCGTATAACCAAACGACACTTCCGAGAGTTGTAGAAGGGGTGGTGATATTTTCTCTGTCTCGGGGAACCTAAATTCGGGTATGAGCCAGCAGCCCAAGGCCACTATACCAAATGAAACCTACTTGAACTTCTCAGTTTCTTCAGCTTCCGGTGCTTCGAGATCGGGTAATTTCTCCAGAATCTTGATCTTGCTTTGAGCCTGAGCGGCGCGATTAGCATTATAACGCCACCGGTCAATAAACGATTGCAGGTGAGCCCGGTACGTCATTTGAGTCTCGTATTCTTTTCGTGCATTGCGGTCACGTTCAGTCTTGGTAGCGTAAAACTGCGTAAAGTTGCCCTTGTAGTAATCAAGCCGCGCAGAGTGTTGATGGACGATGTCAGTCGCCACGGCGTCAAGGAAGGCGCGGTCGTGGGATACGACGAGCAGTGTACTCGGCCAAGTTTGTAGATAATCTTCTAGCCAGGCAAGGGCATTCAAATCGATATGGTTGGAAGGTTCGTCGAGCATCAGTAGGTCCGGCTTGACGAATAGCGCACGAGCAAGTGCAAGACGCATTCTAGACTAGAAGTCAGCATGCTAGGGTCGCATAGTTGGTAGATCGACGAACCTCCAACCACCACTGAATGTCCTGGTAGCTTTGTGTTGATCTGACTCCGCGAACCCAAGCCCTGTATAAGAAATATCAGATAATGGCAATGCTAATTGACAGGCTGAGTGCTTGCCAGCCAGAAGCGATGCCGCTCTTGCGGGACCGCTTTCGGCTTCCATTTCAGCGAGACGGGTATGGACATCCGCAAGCTGAGCAGAAAGCTCTTCCTTTGCTTCGTCTGCTACACGGTCGTCACCGCCAGCTTCCTCAAGTTTCAAGAGCCGTTCATTCAAAATTTTCTCATCTTTGAGCAAACGGTCGCGCCTGGGTGGAAACATTGGATAAATGCAACGCAAATGCGAGATCAACGTACCAAACATCGGCTTTGAGAACCGATTCAAGTGCTGTAGTGTCGTCGCCCACAATCTAAGACGAGTCAATACTACGAAGCTGGTCAAGGGTGTTGAACACACACCTCTTGTTCTACAAACAATATAGAGATATGAGCGGGGATGGGCACTTCACGCAGAGCAATGTGCCGAAGTAGTGTGGATTTGCCTTTGGGATAACGTCAGGAAATGACCATCCTTGAACAACGCACATTTACTAACCAACACCGTTTCGCCCGATGAGGCCGTACCGGCGGCCATGAGCAAGCGTGAGACTAGCACCTTGCCTAATGACAACATCGTTAGTCAAGTTTTAACATAATTCAGGCAGACATACAAGATACGATTGGATCCAAACGTAACGTCAATAGCCGGCAGGTGAATGTCTTTACTTTTGCCTTTCCCTGCTGCACGTGCTTCGAGGGAGTTGACCTAGGTATAGTTAATACTTGACCCGTTCATCGCTGTTGGAACTGTACGTACTTTGAGGAACATTTCTTCGTAAGATTGCTGCTCGCGAGCGTTAAAAGGTTGAAAAACAAAGAGGTCAAAGCCACCAACCTGTTTCTTTTGCATGTCAATGAGCTTGGAACCCTCGTACAAATCACGCCGAGACCGTTTTTCGATTTTTGCCTGGGATATCGAGGTAAATATGAACACCTACCCAGCCAATAACAATTAGGAAGCTACCTTAATTTTGGCTTCGGCCTTTTCAAGCTTCTTCATATCCACCCTCGACGCCCTAGGGAGGGTATTTAATGATAAATTTCACACAGCCTTGGCCTACTCACTTTCCCTTGTTGATGGATGAAAGGTCCACGCCCTCTGACATAGCAATCGTACTGGACATGGCAGCAGCTTGGCTCATGTCGACGACTTTGTCCAACCGAGTAAGCGCAGGCTGCCTTGCCTTGCCATCGGCGATGCGCTTCTCCTCGAGATAGCGTTCAACCCTTGTGAGAAGCGTCTCTAGACCAGCTTCATCGCCCCCTTCAGCAGGAGATTCGAGAAAAGTGCGGGTTACAGACACAATGTCCTCGTCCTCGTCTGCATCTTCGATGTACCCTGCCAGGTATTCAACCAAGATTTCTTCTGCTTTGGGAACGAGCTCCCGGATTTCGTCGGCGACGTCGATATCCATGGCCTGGTTCTAGCCCAGTTCCACAGTAGCGTTCGCAACGAAGATGGCTGGATCTCGGCTGTGAGCCTTCAAGGTTCATGCAACAAGCGCCAAGGATCATCACGTGCCCAATAGCCCGGTCAAGCTCAACTTTACGAATTGCAAGGTCACTCCGGGGGTCTATATTCGACGCGAAATCGTGCGTAC
Organism: Ceratobasidium sp. 414; assembly: GCA_019616945.1. Lineage (NCBI taxonomy): Eukaryota > Fungi > Basidiomycota > Agaricomycetes > Cantharellales > Ceratobasidiaceae > Ceratobasidium > Ceratobasidium sp. 414. Next base: position 760 of record WSTK01000007.1, on the reverse strand, counting down.
ACTAAATCATGTGAGAGGTGTAGCACCGCTTTACTGTACATGCTGTACTTCTAGGAACGCTATCGCCAATTGGTTTTGGACATCCTAGTTACACACAATCCGAGGTGGCGAGTGTGTATATAATGATGTAGTTGCACTAAAACGACTCGAATTCTAATATTGTTAACCCCAGGTTACTATAGCCCTTCGGGCCCTGTATACGACCTGAGAGTGTAAGCCCTTTCACACTACTTCTCTCATATTAACGTATCTGGAACCCGGTAGCCTATATCCTGGGGCACCCGCCTGAACCATGTACAGTACGAACAAACCAAAATCTATAAATAAACCACTATATTTCGATGTATTTTCACCAAAAGTCGTGTTTCTAACATAACATCAAAAGGCGAAAGTTTAACAGGCCATACCCGCAAAGCAGAGGCGAGGTCAAGGGGGCCGGGTTCGGGCCGTTTGAATCGGAATTGATTTCATATTTTTATTGGAATGACATACAGCGCAATGGAAGGAATCGAATGGTTGCTCAGCCTCTCCATCGACGACAATATGTGCCTGGTACCAACGAATGGGTTCTGGGCGCTACGGCATGATCTAACGGCGAGCAGTGCCCAGTTGCGGTGGTTGATCAAACATTTGAAATGGGGATGCCTGCCCGTTGCATGCACCCAGGACTACACCGCACACATGTAAATCCGGCGTCAATCGATCCTAGCTAAAAATAACACGGTGTTGTTCGACCGATAGCACCAGTAGTACGTGCACG
>WSTK01000699.1:0-16967 GCA_019616945.1 Ceratobasidium sp. 414 | reverse complement strand
AAGCTTCTGCGGATAAAATTTGGATCTTTGACGCTAATTACGGCCGCGTCCCATGTGCACGCACATCACGCCGTGTTTGGCACTCAGGGTCATCCGCCCCTATCCCGGATTTGCACGTGCTTGGTCAACGATTCCCGGTGACCGTCCCGCATGCGCCGGATTCCCGGAGTCGCCTGATGACTTGACGAGCGGTGAGCTCACCCTGCATGGTCTCGAAGATCAGTCAGCAGAAGACGGACGTAAGCCAAGAGAATGGCAGTGCACAGCATTTCGTATCGAGTGTCGTTACATGCCGTCTGCCCAGCGAACGCGGTCATTTGGCCGGTGGGGCGATCGCAGCACAGCCGCTGGGCGTCGATCATGATGGCGATACACGTTTGAAGTCGGCGGAGCGAGTGGGAAAACAATTTCCCAACTTTTTTACCTGCGTTGGAGCAGCTGTCTGAAATGTGGAGTATGGCAGGGCTGCGTGAGACGAGGCGAGATGGGGGCGGGGCAATGATAAGCGCGGGGAGTGTTTGTGCGGGATTACGCCCGGATTGCGCCCGGATATATGAGCACAGCCCCGTGGGATGGAGGGTTCTCTCCCGCTCCTGTGCTCTGCGGCGACGACCTCGCGGCATGATTTTCGTCAACGACAAGAAGTATGCCTGGTGCGTCGTCCTCGCTGCCTGCCGCGACGATTCCGCTCACCTTCCGCAGCGAGACATGCATCAAGGGCCACCGGTCGTCGTCGTGCCAGCACACGGAACGCGCCTTGTTCGAGATCAAGAAAAAAGGCCGCCCCGTCACTCAGTGCGACCACTGCCGCGAGCTGCGCAAGACAAAGCAGGTCCACGTCCGCTGCTCGTGCGACTCCAAGCCCGACCAGCTTCCCGCTGCGCCCAAGGCCCCCGGCGCGAAGAAGGGTGCGCCCGGCCTTCTCTATTTGTGCCTTACTTACCCCCCAGCCAGGCAGCAGACTTCCTGCCGAGGCCGCCTACCCCCATGGCCTCAGTCCAGGCGTGACCGGCGTCGCTACTTCGCCCGCCCCGCCCAAGCACGCGGGTGCGGCATTTTTTTCTGACTTTTCTGGCGTCATTTTGATAACCTTTGCATTTGGTCATAGGTGAGGCGTGTGCGTGTGGCGAGGGCGAGTCGTGCCACTGCTGTGTCCCGCGCAAGGCTGCGGCCAAGGCCCCGCCCGTTCATCCGGCAGGCCACACCCCGCCCCCGGTCTACGCCTCGGGCCACTCGCCCAACAACCCGCACCAACACCAACACCCACACCAACACCACCTGCACGCCTATGCCCCGTATACCCGACCCGCCGTGCGATTATCGACCGACGCCCACAGCGCCCATCTCGCGACCAACTCGAACCCGAACCTTGGCCTCTCGGCCACCAACCTCGTTCCCACCCCGGGCGCCATGTATCGTGTCGGTCCCTGTGCGTGTGGTACCACGTGCGTTTGCCCAGAATGCGCCCATCACCGCCAACAACCCCATTCGCACCAGCCTCAACAGGGTCAGCCTATTCAGGGCCACGGTGGCGAACCTTGTCCGATTCGATGCGCCAACTGCTTTGATTGCGCCGGCGGTCTCACGCTCCTGCTCGATCCCGCCTCGTACCAGAGTCCGCCATACAGCGCCGAATCAGATGTCGCATCGTTCTCTGCGTTTAGCGGGAGCGATCCCAACGCGAGTGTCCAGTCGTTTGAGAGCGAGGTGCAGGCGGGCGCTTACCCCCCCAATGCAGGCGGGCAATTCTCAGTCGGATCTGGGGCCGGGTTTTTCAGTCCTGGAATGGTGGATGCCTCGGGGATGGACGTCGATATGGACAATGCCGAATTTACGGCTGCCATGGCGGGGCTCGACGCCGGGATCGGCGCATCCGAGGCCAACGCCAATGCCAACACCACGCCTGATGCCAATTCGTTCTGGGACCGCCCCCGCTGCGGATTCGCGGTATCCACTGAGCGCGGAAACGGTAGCCCGGGCCACGCGCGTATCGGAAGCGAGGTCGGAAGCGAGATTGGCGTGGGCAGTGATGGCGGATTCGACCTGGGCAGCGAGCTCGGGATTGGCAGCGACGATGGCGGGTCGGTGGCAGGTGTTGGAAGCACCAACCTCTCGATGGATTTTGCCGATCTCGACTTTGGGGGCCTCCAGCTTCCGCCGATGCAGCAGTATCCGTACTCGGACCACGCCTCGCAGCGGTTTTCGGGCGAATATTCGTTTGGGGATCGTCATTCGATGCATGGTGGGCGCGTGGCCTCGACGTCGAGCCAGTTTTCCAATCACTCGAATCTTTCGCTGGTGTCTTCGATCGATTCGGCGTCGGTCTCGCTCGCGAGTCTGGGATCCTCACACGGCATCTCGTCGCTTGCTTCGTCGCACGGTATCTCGTCGTCGCACGGTGTCCCGCTTTCAGGTCGCGTCACGCCGGGCCATTCAGGGCGCATCACACCCGTCCGCGGCATGACACCGCACTCGCCTCAGACCGGCAAACCACTGCCCCGCGGGTACCGCCGAATTCTGCCCAAGGTCGCGGCCATGACGAACCACCGCCCGTTCCGCCGGCACCACACGCCGCAGCCGTCGTTGCACGCGGTGATGGAGAGCGATGTGGGCGGGAGCAGTGTCACGGCTCCCCCGCCCTCGCAGGTGTTGCTCCAGCCGCAGCCTGTGCAGGTGCAGCAGCCGCGGGTGCGTAAGAGTGTGCGGTCGCATTTGCCGATTGTTGGAAAGTATTTCGCGCCTGGTGGGCGGTATGAGCCGAGTCGGTTGAGGAATTTGAACCAGCCACAGATCCAGCAACTCCAGCCACAACTCCAGCCGCAACTCCGGCAGCAACAAGTCCAGCAGCAGCAGGGGGGTCAGACGCAGGGATTCCGTGGTCAGGTTCAGCAGGGACAGGCGTCGTTCCAGGGGCAGCAGGCTTCGTCGTTGACGTTCCAGGACCAGCCGACGTCGAATCTGGACTCGGCGTACCAGTCGCAAAGCTCAAACCCGTCGGCGTTCCAGGGACAGAGCTCGAGTTCGGCGTTCCAGGGACAAAGCTCGAATCCGGCATCTCAGGGGCAGAGCTCGGCGACGTTCCAGGGGCAGACGTCAAGCTCGGCGACATTCCAGGGCCTGCAGTACACATCGTTTTCCCAGGCTCAGGTTCAGCCGCCCTCGGCGTTCTCACAGTCTGGTTCGGCGTTTGACCAGTCGCCGCCGCAGCAGGCGCAAGAATACCTTGATCCGGACGATGGCGTTATCTATGAGGAGCAGGAACCAGAGCCAGAGGCGTATGATGTGACTGGGCCAGAGTATGATGCGGTGTATCAAGACGGGATGGGTCAGTTTGCCGGCGGGGCGGGGTCATATGTGCCGCAGCTGTCGGTGTCTCTTCCGGCGCATGCGCAGATGGTTGCCGCGCTTTCACATGGTCCGACCCCGACGATGGTCCAATCTTACGAACGCTCGTCGCAGTCTCAGGCGTCGCAGTCGTATTCGCATTTGCCGCAACAGCAACAGTCCCGACCGCAACTCTCGAACCAACAACACTCGTCCCAGAATACGGCGATACCCACTATCGATTCGGCCATGCACTCGCCACAGCCTCTTCCGCCCGACGAACCCGCTCCGCCCAGTCCGCAGCAAAAAGTCAGCTCGGGCGTGCCGATGCCGCTGACCATGTCTCTGCCCACGACGGGCGCGCGCTCGCCTGGGCCGCTGACCCGGACGGTGACGCACCATGCGTACGACGATGGGGATGCAGATGTCAAGGTGCCTGTGAAAGAAGTCAGCCCTGGGCCTGGAGCGGGCGGACGGAAGAGCCGGTGGCCGAGCTTCAGTGTGCATGGGCATCGGGTGATGGTTGGGGCCAAGGTTATGGGCGCTGCCTATGCTTCGAGGTCATAGCATTGGCTCGAGTCGACAAGACTTTTTTTCTAGATTTGAAGCGCGGTATATGCAAGATCTTTGGTTGGCTGCATGGTTCTTTTTTCTGTTTTTGCATGTTGTTGTCTTATTCTTGTGTGTTATACCTTTTTTGTTGTTGCCCCATTTTGTTGAGATGTCGTGTATCATACAATGCGCTATGGAAGTAAATTTGATGACTGAGATGAATGTGGTTATAAGATAAAAGGAATGATGTCACGTGCAAGGTCAAAAACTCTAAATTTAATTGACCGTCAATGTCGCAAATGACTATCAAGGCCAACCCGCGACGTTCTACCCACACACTTTGCTAGCTCTATGCCGGGCACTGCTATCCCACAAGACATTCAACTTCTGATCCTTGACTGTTTCCTTCACCGGTATTTGGGTCGAAATCGAAACAGAGCACAACTAAATGCGAGCGCAGGGAAAAGTGATCTGGTGTGGAAATTTTCGGCTCCCTTGCCGCGCGTGGAGACATTACGTGTATTATCACTTACTCCAGCACTTTCGTATCTCCGACGGAGGTTTGGACGCACACCGCGAGATGAATCAGCCTAGGTTTGGTTTTAAGGTGGTGGGCCCGCCGCCTTTGAGTTGTGTCTGCGTGCTCACACTTCACCTTGTACCCTCGGTCACGGTTCCATATTCCCTCGACCTCCCAGGGGTCGTTTCTGTACTCCGGGGAATGACCTCGCTACGGGTTCTTGCCATCCAGGCTTCAGTCCTTTCTGGTCGCCTCCCATTTGCCTCGCTAGATCTGCTCCAGACACGTCTACATATACCCAACCTCGTATTTTTCGCTTTCATCCTGCCGCTCAACAGCGAGAGTGCGGAGTATTTTCCCTGGAAGCCGGCGGATATCCAGTGGGTGGTGTCTTGCTTTCCCAATGTTCAGCGCGTGAGCGTTCCTGGGTCCACCTGTCATTTGGTGATATATGCGGGTCTGCGCCTGCAGCGCTAACGCCCGGTTACGCGGTCAGGCCTCCGACCGGCCCGATCGTGACAGGACCCTCCATTTCGCTTATGCCATGTTGTATCAGCAGTGCTTTGAGCCTTTGACCGTCATCGCCTTGTACTTATTAAAGACGTCTCACGACGTTCCACTCTGTCAGAGCATTTCGAGCTTCTGGCGATCAAGATTATAACATTGCCTATTTTGCTGACCCTATGCCACACATCGCCATCCCACAAGACATTGAATTCCTGGTTCTTGACCATTTTCTTGCCGGGTACTTTTGTCAATACAAAAACACAGTGCGACCAAAGGCAAGTTCAAGGAACAAAGGGGATCTACTTTCCAGGCCTATCATGTGGGTACCTATATTGGCCGTGATACCATCGCGCGTATGCCGCGCCTGGAGGCATCGCGTGTATAGCCTTTTGTTCCAACATCTTCATATATTCGATCGTCGTCTGAAAAGACTCTACCAAATTAATCAGGCTCGTGTCGATGTTGGGCTGGTGCACCCGCCGACTTTGGCTTATGTCCGGGCGCTCACGCTTCGCTTGGGACCTGCGACCCTTGGTTCATTTTCTGGCGACCTCACAGCGATGTTTTCTGTACTCCAGGAATTGGCCTCGCTGGGGAGCCTTGCCATTCGGACTGCAATCCGCAGTGGTGATGCTCTCCTATTGCCCTCGGCAGACCCACCCTGCAACAACGTACACATACCTAATCTCACGTCTTTCGCTTTCCTCCTGATATTTGAAGGCTTCAGTATGACAGGCGAGTTGTTTCTTTGGAAGCCGGCGGATATCCAGTGGATGGTGTCTTGTTTTCCAAACGTCCGGCACTTGATGTTTCAGTTTCCCGATGATTTTTGGGGACACCCTACGAACCAAATGCCGTATTATCCACTCCCAAAACATCTCGTATCGATCGAGTCGGAGTGTTGGATCGACTGGCTGATGGGTTCGCATGCCACGCATCCGAACTTGCGATTTCTCGAGTTTTGTTCTAGCTGGGAGCACCAACTATACCCATCTGTCGAAACTGTGGACACGTTTCTGAGTCGTCACCCTATGGTCGAGAGCCTTCGTCTGCCAACTGCACGGTCTGGGCGAGCAAAACTGTTCCCTCGAATGCGTTCGATGTGCCATCTTGCGTTTTCCTATCTTGGGGGACTTGAATGGGAGCAGCTCCAGTGTCCGCGTCTCTGCCACATCGAACTTTTGTGGATAGATGACACCATCCCCACCAAAAATCTCATCAATTTTTTAGATCGTTGCCCCATGCTACGGGCTGTGACCTATCGTTCAGGCGAGCGGCGGCAGGAGCTGGAGAGTTTCTGTCATAAAAAGTCGCTTCAAGTGATTTGGCACGAGCAGAATCACGAGCGCCTGTGGAGGAAAGCCTACGTGAGTCTTGGTTGTGCAAATGGGTGTTTATTTATGGCCATTACCCGGGCAGAGTATTCAATTCTACCCTACTACATATACATCATGGGAAGACGTTGCATTTCCTGTTCAACGTTTAGCCATTCCCGCCGAGGCCACTGTTCGTCTTCTGGGGCGTTGAAACGAGATATGGTCGGGTGCGATTGGGGTGGAGGCGTAAAGCTCATGCAGCAGCGAGGCAGTCTTAGCAGAGTGTGTAATTACAATCAACAAAAAACGCGCACAACAGAAAAGGCAATCGAACTAAGGTGGTTTTTGGTGTTCTGTGTGTACATATGGTATCCAAACAACAATCTATCATGCGTCATCAGGATTCGGATGCACGAAAGGAGGAAGAATACTGATGACGGTCGAGTTCGAGACATTTGGTGACCTGTGCGGAGATTGCTTTGTCTGATAACAGCTTGAGTAATTGACTTCAGATTGAGTCAAAGGGGTGCCCACAGTTTAGGTGCCTGATTCGTTGGGCTGATGGGAGTGTAAACAGGATCCGTAGTCCTGGGGACAACTTGTTGTAGTCGTCAAAGCGACACTCGTTCAGGTCGCCGTTGTGCATGGAGCCAACATATGTCCAGAGGGTAGGAACACTAGGCGCATACGTCGCTAATAAGTGCATACGCTCGCAAAAAGAGTTGGATAGTCGGTTGTGCCGTATGTTTTATCCCCTACGTGAGGAGCGGAGCGGCTTGCATTGATGACTGTGGTGAATATCGAAGATAACAACTCCAAGGGCGGGCAATTTACATGCACGGGCTTCACGTTTGGCTTTTTTCTGGTATACCAAGGATTGGGGGCTCAGTTCATGGAACAGAGGGAAGCGGAGCTGGGGAAGTCGCTTAGCGAAAAATTTCGGACACTAGTCTGGGGATGTGGTTGTTGAGGGAAGCTTCTGCCGTTACTGTTGACGATAAAGCAAAAAGCATGACCTTGTAGGAGCCACCGCACCACAAGGCCACGGAAACCACCCTGGTGGTTGCTCACAAAGGAGTACCAGGCGATAAGACTGCTGACGACCCACAAGAGGACACAATGCTTAGCGAGCAGGTCGGATTCAATGAAGATTAACTTGTTACAGTGTAAGTTACCCAGTCTACAAATCCGCACAAATGTACAAGTTTCATACATGCATCGGAAGTGAGTGTATCATTCCGTGTTGGGTTATCGTATATAATAAACCCATTTGGCTAATTCAACTTCAAATTCTTGGTTTCTCCCCTTTCGTAGCGTGCACCCCTATTTCACCTTCTCTCCGTCGCTCGAATACATACTTTTCGGCCCCCTAGATAGCATAGCTATTAAATCCCCAGTAATGTGTACCAGAGGTGGGGAACATACTCCGAGTTTCCGCATACGACTCCCAAGTGCCAGCATGCCTGCTACATTCTTTCTGAAATCCCTCACGGCACACATCGTTTCCTCCTCGTCCATCCCTTCGACCGCGGTATTAGTGATTTCTGCCTCTTCACGTTCTTCCCTGTCCCCGCCTGTCCCTTTCCCAGAAATCCCGGCCACGCCCTCCTCGTTTCCCGTCACATCTGAGCATACACCACCCCGTAATTCCGCGGTATCCCCTGACTCGAGCAATCGTAAATCACGAGCTTGAAGGTTCCAGTCCGCTCGCAAGAGAACATGGGCCCGGCTCCCTTCCTCCAGATGCGCAACAAGTAGCTTGCGAGCGGTTCGTTCAAGCGCCACGGCGTGCTCCAGAAGGTCTTTGAGGTACTCCTCGTGCATGCCTACTTCGGAACCAGCATAGGAAGCGTGACATCGAAGAACGAGTGTAGAATGCATTTCATCGATCTCTTCACTCATGGCTTGTTCGTGGCCGTTCCTTTCTGCGTCCGATGCGTGGTTATTGGTCTTCGAATTACCGTTAGTAGAATATTCGGGGCTGGTAGGATCGCCCGCAGCTGCTCGACGCTTGTTCATGCGCTTCGTTGACGTACGCTTGATCACATTTTGGATCGCTTGGACGGCAAAGGATGCCATGATTGGGCTTTCGTCGGAAGAGAACTGTAATTAGCAATAGGACGCCGAAGCATTGGAATTGACCACTTACACGGCCATTAGCGAGTAAACGATGAAGATCACTGGATATAACTTCGGGTTAGCGCATATACGAGCAGTAGTATATAGCATACATACCTCGACCAGCGGGCGAGATTGGAGCTAGCATAAGTGCATCAACAAAATTTTGTTATTTGTGTGGCGACACCCCTAACTCACAAAAATCACCATATCCTACGGATAAAAAAAAGACATAACAGAAGTAGAGTGCATCGCCATACGACCAAGACTTCGTATTATCATCAGTCCCTATTACGACAAAACACACGCGCGACACACCTCAACAGCACCGAAGATTGCTGCTCCTACAAGCCAAAAGGTTAAGAAGCCAAGAGCAGAACGTGCGAGTTCTACTGATTGTTCCCTCCATCCTTGCCTTTCATGTAATTTGTCCAAAAATTCGATTTCGCGCTCGAGGGATGGTTCACCTGCGGTCATCTGGTTTAGCTACGAGGACTTCAGCCCTGTCCTCCTCATGGTAGTCTTGAAGCGGGACGAACCTGCCATGCTTTCTCTCGCTCTGCACGTGCGCGGGCATTGTGTTGTTCTTGGTGCTTGTTGAAGAACGAAACGATCATAGAAATGCATTCCGCAAGTAGCGTGACACCTAAGCGTGGATAGGTGTGTTAGGTTGGCCCGCATGCGAGTTATGAAAGGCTCACCCAATAGTGTCAAGGGGAACAGCAAAACCTTCGTAGATGGTTTTGTAGGATAGAAGTCTCCGAAACCAATAGTTAGGAATGTTACAGTAGTAAAATAGATGCCCTAAAAGACATTATTTAAATATTTCTATCATTCTCAAGGATCCCGAGACACCTACTTGGAGGTATGACCACCCCTCCTAGAATTACGATCCATTGAGCTTTGGTCAAGAGCGCACGTTTCGGAGGCGGAAAGTGCTTACAATCCGAGAGAAAATCAAAGCTGTCAAGGAAATTAAGGCTATAAGCATAGTATTCTGAAGCATAAAATGGCGTCCGGCCACCCGAATTTGAAGTTTGGTATGTGCTGAAGATTCGGGGGCGGGTTTCTGGGGGGTCTGACCGTTTCGGAACTCGACGATCCAGTGGAGGAGTAATAGGAAAAGGATGATCCCCGAGGCTATGAGTGAAATCACCCTGCCACCCCCAATTAACTATACCTAATATGAGTATCTAGGTAGAGAAGTGACCTACGCAGACCAGAAACCTTCGGCGTAAGAGAAACCACGATGATTTCGTGTCAAAGCGCCAAACACCGCTAGGTTGACAATCCCTGTTACGACCTGTAGCAAGGGGTTGGTCAAGAAACAATCATAGACCATAACTACCAGACCTTCACCATCCAACACAAAAGGGAGATCCGGGTAGCAATTCTCCACCGTGGGCCGTTCAAGGAGAACCTTACGACCAACAGAACGTTGGCAATCAGGCTAAAGCACAGGCTGAACCCAGACAAGATGAGTGAGGCTCGTGGGTCAGATTGTGGTTCTCCGTCTCGAGTATACCATTTCTCCTAATGTGGGATTAGTCTGTTTGACAGTTATACATAATATTGCAAGCGAAGATCGTACTGTAAGCGCAGGGATGTCCAGGAGAACAGCCAAGGGTGCAATGAGGGACGCAGTAAGGGGAGCGATACTCGCACAAAGGTGTATCCGTGGTAGCAGATAAGATTTCATTTTGGGAGCAATGGTACGGGTTCAACCAGGTGAAGTCGAGAACATAAAAGGCGTCATGGGTGATGTCACCGACCAGAATAGTTTCTATATTCACGGCGCCTATTGGTGGCACTGCACCTGAAGAGCCTCTTGTAACTTCCATTGTTCGGTTACAATTTGCCACTTCTCATAGGGTCTGGAGTGTTTTGTTACTGTGTTAAGTCTTTGTACAACATGAGAGACATCTTTAGGTCTCGGTCTCGGTCTCCTCAACCCCGGTTATCCGACATAGCCCGGTCGGTCCTCGGTACTTTCCGCCAACTCTCGAACCACCGACAACACTCGGCCCTCACAGGTAGCACTTTTACTACAACCTTTCAATCCACCACCCTCCCCGCTTCAGGTCGTCAAAAATGTCGGTCAAGTTGCCCGGAATGGGCTTAAGTTGGCGTTACCGTTGCTGGAACAGAGCTCAGACACGTGCCTGCCGCTGAAGTCTATTATGAGCGGACGTCTAGATATCTTGAGGGCAAGGGAGTGAAAAACACTATTTCAAGCGAACCTGACCTGTATTATTATCAAGGCTTCCGCCCAAGGGCGCCGGGGCTACGACGAGCTTGCATTGAATCTTACGGTCGTGGTGAATAGCCTCCAGAAGCACGTCAGCAGATCGCATCTGTTACGGACGTCAGATTGCGTATTGAATGTTGCGAGGTGAGATGATTGGGCGGAAAATGAGAGCAACATGATTATGACGTAAGCAACAGCGGGCTTGAACGACAGGTTACCTACCTGAACGAGAAGAAAAACCGATGTGGACCAAGGTGGTACGCCGAGGCGACACAAAATGTAGATGATCTACTCAGAATCTATCGTCGGATCGAGATGCTATTTCAACAACTTCAGGTACGCCAGCATCAGGCACGAGCGTGACGTGAAAGCTAATAAACTTGAAGGGTAACGCAGTGATGAGCATGTGGAGCACCACTAGTGGTATGCTGTTGTCGTATGTTGGCGTTTTCTTTTGAGTCGAGTTTGCCTCATTTAGAACATGCGTTTCGAGAACATGCAGCCGGCGAAACAAGCTCGATACGACTCAGCGATGGCGACAATGGTGCGTCGGCGAGAGTGCACGCCGAACACCCGCAATGCGATTCTTCAAGAGCTCCAGGACTAGAAGAATGACTCCGATGGCGCCAAATTATACTGGATGAACGGCATGGCTGGCACCGGCAAGACCACTATCGCATACACTCTGTGCTCCGAGCTCGAAGCGACACGTCAGCTTGCAGCTGGTTTAATGCCAGATCTCCTGGCGCGCATTAACGATGCTATTTTACCGTACCTGTTCTATGCATACAGTCACTGGGAGATCGCTTGTGCGAGGCTAAGACAGAAGAAGGGCTCATAACTTCATTCGAAGAGTTTCTATCGAGTGGAGCATTATTCTGGCTGGAAGTACTGAACCTGAAAAAGCATAACCGTGGGACCTGCGATGCTAGCTACGACATGTAAATGACTGCAGGTAAGCAAAAAATATCCCAGTGCTCGACGATTTACCAACATGTCCTTAGGTGCCCGATGCTCCGAGTGGTGTCTGCAGGATCGTACAAGGTGCATACAAGTTCGCGACTGTGGTTGGAGCCAATGCAGTCTGAAAGAGCACGCCACATACATATTTGTCTGTCTTGGCCTTTTGGAGTAGAGATGACCCTATGTGGACAACCTACGGAGCAAGGGCGCGAGGGCTGGTGCAGATGGAGGGCGCACCCCATGCCAACGAATCCTCAGCCGAACTAGCTATTTGTAATGTCGGCAACGCAGCTTGGTCGATTGAAATTTCACCGGACGGCTCTCGCGTAGTATCCACTTGTGAGTGCGACGTTATCGTGTGGGAAACCAAATTTTGAATCACTACCCGTATTTGGGACGCACAGACTGGGCATACACTAGCTGACCCTTTCAAAGCGCACGCGGAAAGCGTCTGTTCAGTCGCGTTGTCTCGGGCTCCGAAAATGGCAGTATTATTATATGGAAGCAGCACAACAACAACTGACCAAAACTCGGCGAGATTACTGTGGCTCCCCCCAGCCTTAGGAACTCGACTCAAAAGGTCAAAACCGGTCGTGATCAACGACCACGGGCCGTTGGGTAAGATTAACTTCGATGCTTCACCGTTTGGCGCACGATGGGGAACATGTTTTCTTGCGGAGTGCCTGTATAGTACCAGGTCTATAAGCCCCGTGTTCAGCCGCACATTAACGAGCTACATCCTGTTGTATTCTTCCTAAATGTTCTTGAAACCCTTGTAGGTGAATTAGTCCTTGTTATTTCAGCAAATTGTTTAGTTGCACCCCGAAAGATGTGAGTTTAGCCATGGTCACTGGTGCATTGCTCCTAGATTAAGCCTGCGCGGGATACAGCCTACCACGAGCGTGACATGCGCAAGGCCCCAGGAGCGGTAGTTTGACACAAAGTAGTGAGTTTAGGCGTGAATTGGTGGATGAGAGCCACTAGACTCGGGGCGCTACGAGGAGCGAGGCACAGCAAATGCCCGAAGCCAGTACATTTCACACGTAAATTCATATATATCAAACATGGGCAGTATTTAAATCGCAATCGCAATCCACATAAGAATGTTCTCGGGACGTTTGAGGAAGGATGAGGGAAAGGAAAAATTGGAGCAAACATTTAGGCAACTGCACACGAGTGGAAGGCATTCCAGTCAATCATGATAGAAATCAAATTTGAAGCAAGACACAAGAAAAAACGAAGCAGACCGCTAGGACACTAGAGGCACGCGAACTGTTCAACACCGCTGCCATTGCTTAAAATCAACTAAGCAAAGGGGGAAGGAAGAGCCAGAAATCTTGAATCGGGGGATTTAATGACCTGTGCGGTGATCCCTTCGTCCATCAAGAGGTCATGGAATACATCCCACTCTTCAAGAGATCCGCCGGAGTATCGAATTGTTCGAAGGGATGGCAGCGTGAGTAAGGTTCGTAGGTCTGGGTCGAGCTCGTCGTCAGCCCCAATGTCGCAGTCGTTCAGGTCGATTGTGTGCAGCTCGACAAGAAACCTTGCAACGTCTGCTATCCCATTAAAAGACATATAATCGATGGGGCATTCAGTTAGAGTAAGGTGTTGTAAATCAGGAAGAGATCGAAGGACTGGCGCCAATGGTACCGCGACCACCTCTTTGAGGTAAAGTGATTTGACCGAAGCTCGTGCAAAGAAGGAAGCAAGAAGTGTTGCGATGACTTCTTCCTCAAACTCCCCTGGGACAAAAGTATCCAAGCAGATATCTAAATCATGATTTCCGGGCATTAGCACCAGGAGGAACCAGAACATAAAGCGTTCGTCCAGCCCGTATATCTCGAGGATACGAAGCGAGGGCAAGAGGATCTCTTCAGGTTCGCCTAGGGCGTCACATACAAAACCGCGGAGTTTGACGCTGCGCAAGCCGGGGTTGGAGTTCAGGAGGTGCGCCAGCTCTGCCGCGGATTCATTGCCCTGGGCCTGGGGATCCACGAGAGAAAGCTCAACAAGATTGCGGCACGTGATGTTAGGCAGTTGGAGATAGAAACTTTCTAAATAGAGTGTACGCAATCCTTTGAAGAACGGATCTAGCTTTTTCTCAAGAACAGAACGTGCTTCGCCATCGCCCATCTCAATTCGAAGCGCCAGACCTTGAAGAACATCCTCCGTCAGCTGTGGAACTAGAACTAACAATGTCTTGGCGACACCGGCGGGCTGGGCAGAGAGAGCAAATGAACTGAAGCGCGAAGCGTGGGCGACGAGCAGAGAGTTTATGTTCTCAGGGGGAAAGTCTTCACTGGGGGGTGGAGAAGCACTGCTTGTGTGGAGCCTTGCTAGTCGTACGTGAAGGTGCGAGTTCCGTGAGCGTCGGAAATACGTTTCGGCCTGTGTGAAGCATGTGAGATCGATATGAGACCAGAGTATCGGTGTGGCGATTACGACGCGTCGCCAATATTCACAGACATTCGACAGTAACATTGGATAGTGGTATGAGCCATAGGATTCACCCCGAATGGAATCAGTGTGGAGCTTGAACGTTGTGGTAAAAATCAAGGATAGGACTTCCAATGGCAGACGATTGACGAGGGCCCCCACCATATTTGTAAGTGTGTCCCGAGCTTCGGAGCGAGTATTAGATCTAGAAAAAAATCGAAACACAGGAACTCGTAGGCGGATAAAAGTTCAGGATCTTGCTGATTAATCCATTATAATTCCATATAAGGCATATATTACAGTCCACGCCATTGGTGGAAAACGAATAGAAAATGTTATAGAAATCTCGATATGGATATATATGTCCTGTATGATGTTTCACATCTTGATCGATCAGATACAATGTGAAGCGTAAAGATGGGTTATGTATTTGCTAAGTTGCATCAGCAAAATGCGCATGGGTATGGGCGCTATATAGCTGTTATATAGCGCCTATAGCTCTCTGTAGTCATGCGCTTTTTGCTGATGTATTGTAGTGCTGGCGGCTGAGTGCATCGGCAAAACCCCTCGGATCTCCAGAGCGCTCCATGACCGGATGTTTGCTCGTGTGTGCTCCTGGTCATAAACGAGCGCTCAGGAGACAAAGGAGCACGGCACTCACCGTGATCGTGAGTGCTCCTTTGTAATCCGGAGCATCCTGGCGCTCGTGAGCCCGGATGACTTTGTTGCCGACTCAACGGTGGCAATTACGTCTTCAGCACACCCTTCGCGCTCCCGACCCCAAATTTTACACTGTCTGTTCTTGAGTGGGTAAGTCAGGCCTGAGGTGTGGGTGATGAGACTTATTGATTACGTTCCGAAGACCTTTGCAATGGATGCTGGACTGGTTCAAAAGAAACCGCAGGTGGTACGTCACATTCGGTCCAGCTGGTGGTACACCTGCTATACTCTTCCTGAGTCGCACCATAGGAATCAGATGCCATCATTTTGCCATTGTGTGAAATGTCGAGGACGGATTAAGCAGAAACAGCGGACAATTGACGACCACCAGATGCGCTATCCACGGCGGGAGGAGTATGTCGGCGTAGAGCCGCAGAATCATGCTAGTGGTTTACTTGAGCAACCAGATAGCCTGCACGTTGGAGACCCTGTTGATGCTGAGTGCCAACCCTCACCTGATCCTGTGCCACTCCGGGCTGTTTTGGACCTGGATAGAGTTGGCGTGACTTACAATATATTTGAACCTACTGAACACAGTGGCAGCCCCTCTGTACCAGGTACTCCATTAGCCCTGCCTCGTAGTCCAGAAAGACCAAGCGTGCCCGTTGAAATCAACGAAGCGGATGAGCTATGGAACGTTGCCCCGGAAATAGATTGTTGTGAGCTGTCGTACAGCCCCCAACTTTTCTCTCGTGCTTCTTTCTCTCGGGAGCCTCTGGCCCCCTTTCCTTCTTGTGGCTTGGCCTTGCTCAGTGGTTGACTCGTCCGGAATGGCGGTTGACTCACCCCTGTACGCGTGACTCGTCCTGTTGACTCGCCTTGGAATGGCGGTTGACTGGCTTAGATAGATGACTTGCCTGTACTTGCGTAGTATATAACGAGCAGAGAACAAGCCTGGCAACCCCAGCTTGTTTTCGCCTTGTCCCACTTTACCTTCGCACTAAGGGGTTAGCAACCCTCTTACTTAAGTCGTTCTCCCAAGGGTCTCGTGGCTTAAAGGTACTTAGCCACTCGACCATCTTTCGTATCTCGTGGCACATTGTCACTATGTCAAGTAACCTTTCGTGGCTTAACTATAAGCCTTTTACATTGTGTCCGTCTATCGTCCCAAGTCTACGAGGACTCCCGTCCTACCCCATCACATCTAAAGAAACCTCCGCGTCACACTAGTGACCCTATGGCGAAGGCTCGTAACACCCCGCACTCACTGCATACATCGCCGACTTCCCCAAGCAATGCAAAATCGCCTGTGTCAAACGGACACACTGCCCTATATGCACGGTACTGCCTAACGAACGAGGGAACTTGGGCGACGCACCTTTGCGGGACCACGACGACATCCTCCACGCGATGGTAGAAGACCAAAGGACCGGTTCAGCGAAGTTTGTCGACTACGGGTTGTTCCAGGTTCAGCCGTTCTGGGCAGACCACACTCTGATCGACCTAGGGTCGCTGCTGGCGCCCGACCTGCTACATCAAATGCACAAGGGGATGTTCAAAGACCACCTAGCAAAGTGGGTTCAGGAGGTCATGACAAAAAAGACGATGGATGAACGATTTACCTCAATGCCCGAACACCATGGCGTCCGCCATTTTAAGCATGGTATCACGTTGGTATCGCAATGGACTGGTCGCGAGCTGAAGGAGATGGCCAAGGTTTTCTTGCTGGCCACGTTGGATTGCAACGCCAGCGTAATCCGGGTTGCACGCACGCTACTCGACTTCATTTACCTTGCACACTTGTCGTCCTTGACGGATGACGAAATCGATGTGATGGAGGAGGCTTTGCAGGTGTTCCATGAAAACAAGGAGGCGTTGGTGGCACTGGAGGCGATTGACCCAGGCAAGTTTCATGACATCCCCAAGCTACACATGATGCAACACTATATGCACCTGATTCGCCAGCTGGGCACGCCTGACGGGTACAACACTGAAACGTCGGAATGCCTGCATATAGATTTCGCAAAGTCGGGCTATCGGGCGTCGAACAGAGTCAACCCACTGAAACAGATGGCATTGTATCTTCAGCGTGTTGAGGCAATCGAAATGCACCTCACTCACCTGATAACAACCAGCCAGAGGCCTACTGCGGCAGCACAGGGACATTGTACGATGACGACCCATTTGGTGATGCCAACATTGATGACGATGACTACCTGTTTGAGGAGGAGGAAGCCGAGGATGAGGAATTGGATGGGTTGGTGTGCTTACCATTGGTGAGCTTCGAGGAATTTACGTCTCACAACAGGGGGGAGGGTGG
>WSTK01000698.1:0-17027 GCA_019616945.1 Ceratobasidium sp. 414 | reverse complement strand
TACTGGGTTAACCAGAACAACTTCTTCCGCTCTACTCGCAACTTCATCATCGATCTGCGCCGCATGCCCGCCTCTGCTTCCGCTACTGGCCTTCACTGGCAAGGTTAGTTCACGTGCGCCTAAAGATTTGAGCCACTCACCTGATTGACTCGTTAGTCTCCCAGGCCACTTCGCTCATCAATGTCCGTGTCGAGATGTCTCAGGCAGCTGGCAACAACCACCAGGGTATCTTCATGGAGAATGGGTCTGGAGGCTTCATGTCTGATTTGTATTTCAACGGGTGAGTGCAACCTATTCCCTAGATCCAACCCTAGTTTTGATGTGCATTTAGCGGTAAATATGGCGTTTGGCTGGGCAACCAGCAGTTCACCGTTCGCAACATCACGGTATGTTCGTTGCAGAGTCCCATCTGAATTATCCATCTCATGCGCGGCATCTTATAGGTCGCCAACGCCCAGTCTGGTATATTCCAATCCTGGAATTGGGGTTGGACGTTCCAAGACGTCAAGATCATGTGCGTGTCTCCTTTGAATGGCGTGACAGCTTAATTGACACAATTTTCACATAGCAACTGCCAAGTTGGTTTCGATATCACTACCGGTGGCTTGACCCAAGATCACCAAGTAGGTCTTAGAATTACCCACCCATTCACACGGTTGTTTGAACGCCCACTTTCAGACGGTCGGAGCCGATGTGATCGTCGACGCGGTCGTCACCAACACTCCTACCTTTATTCGCACTTCCGGTTCTGCACCCTCGTCTTTCGCCGGTTCCATCGTTCTCGACAACGTCAGGTTCAGCGGTGTCAACAACGGCGTCCTCGACGGCAGCGGTCGGGTTGTTCTCGCTGGCGGTGACAAGACAATCAGGCAGTGGGCGCAAGGCAACGTGTACACCGGCACCGGAGCGTCGCCCAGGTACGTTCAGGCCACCATCAACGCGCCAGCCAAGCCTTCCTCCCTCCTCGACTCGACCGGCAAGATTTTCTCTAGGTCCAGGCCACAATATGTGAACTACGCCCCGAGCCGTGAGTGCCCCTAGCTTAGATCTTGTGAGCTTTTGACTAACAAACCACAACCAAAGAGTTCGTCTCTGTCAAGGCCGAGGGTGCCAAGGGCGACGGTGTGACCGACGACAGCGCCACGATCCAGGCCGTCTTTGACAAGTACTGGGGCTGCAAGATCATCTACTTTGACGCCGGCAGCTACTATGTGACCAAGACCATCAAGATCCCCACTGGCTCCACCGTTGTCGGCGAAATCTGGTCGACCATCATTGGTGGTGGCTCCGCCTTCTCGGACCAGAATAAGCCTACGCCCGTCATCCAGGTCGGTAACCCCGGCGAGAAGGGTGTGGTCGAGATCAGCGATATGGTGTTCTCTACTCGTTCCGGGAGTGCTGGCGCGATCGTTCTGCAGGTGAACACTGGCGATGCCTCTGGCCAAAAGGGCACTGTTGGTCTTTGGGACGTACACGTCCGCCTCGGCGGTTTCAAGGGCACCAACATCGACGTGGGCAACTGCCGAGCTAGAACCACCCATGCGTCGATCCCGGCATGTTCTGCTGCGTTCCTCGGCGTCGAAATTACGAGCACTGCGACCGCTTATCTGGAGAACGTTTGGGTCTGGGCCGCGGACCACGATCTGTGAGTAGTTACGGCACTCAATTCGAAGATATCTTCTAACACTGTATCCCAACTCAGCGAGGATGGAGGCGAGGGCCAGATTGACGTTTACTCTGGCCGTGGACTTCTCAGCCGATCGGCCAACGGGCCAGTCTGGCTCATTGGTACGGGAGTGGAGCACCATGCCCTCTACCAATACAATATCGCCAACTCCAAGAACGTCTATGCTGGCCTGATCCAGACCGAGACGGTGGGTAACTCTTTTGTCTTTGAATGATCAGTGTACTCATCATCACATCATTCAGCCTTATTGGCAACCCGTGCCGGCTCCTCCTTCACCGTTCAGCATCAACTCTGCTTACGCTGACCCATCTTTCACGAACGGAAACGCTGCCTGGGCTCTGCGCGTGCAAACCTCATCTAGCGTATACGTTTATGGTGCTGGACTGTACAGCTTCTTCCAGGTGTGTTTCTAATCTTGGTATTCCATCGCTAGACCTCACATTCTGCTTGACAGAACTACGGTCAAGACTGCTTGAACAATTATACCTGCCAGGACTCGAGTACCACTGTCAGCGCTGATTCTACTGGTATGTGCACCCAGCCTTGAACCTCCGCCCATCCTAACCTTCAGTTCCCATAAGATGTCTACGTCTACTCCCTCTCGACTGTCGGCACTACCAACATGCTCAATGTTGGCTCCACCGGAGTTGTCAACCAGAGCAACAACCGCAACGGTTTCGCTTCCACCATGACGATCTGGACCTCGACCACCAGTACCCACTAAATACCACCTTTCCACGACATTGGGACAAATGGGGATTCGTGGTAGGCGAAAATACGAAATTTGCTGAACGAATGAACATGTGTTTCTAGCTTCCGGCTTGATTGTACTTGTGGAGCACGTAGCGTAGAGTTTGTGTTCTGCAATTGCATTTCTTCTCTAAAGCTTCGTGCGGGATTGAGCGACCATGGTACACACAGGATGCCAGGGGCGACTGGCCCTCTTAGTCGTTGGCCGCACAAATAACCCCAGGATCCCCGCTCGAGGTTATGTAGTCGCTTGATCTCAGCGGCCTTGGTTACTGTGTTTCCTGCGAGAAGTGCGCCCGAAATTACAACAGAATTACAATTTCAGGGAAACTATGGAAGCAGTGCCCCCTTCGCCTTTATTTTCGCCAAGTAGATACGATCCTCAGCGAACATAAGTAGTCCCCCCGGGACAAACACCAGGTTCGCTGCACCCCGTCCCGCCGGGACTCCAGGTACGCCGGAAGGGATATCCAGACCGAGAAGGATTTTACCAAGAAGGGCACCGCGTTTGTTCCAAATCTGCCGGGTGGCAAATGGGTCATCGGAAAAGCCGGAGAATCGAGATACTCACATGGACCCCGTCGAAACATCCACCGTATACATTTCCATCGGTATCTACTTTGACTCCATCAGGCGCAGAGTTGTCCGCAAACGCGAACAGTCGCTTGTTCGTCAACGCTGGAGGGTATGTGGTCGGATCCGAGCCTTGGGGTGGAAGAACTACGTCATACGCGTATCTGCTCAAGAGTATCAGCTATTAACCCCCTGCGCTCATCCACGCCCTCACACTCACATAGTGCCAGCTCCCGTGCCAGCCTTAGGAGCTGGGTCTGCTGGATCATCGCTCAACAAACCAGTGTCGGATATATAACAAGTCTTCATATCAGGACTAAATTGAATTCCGTTGGGTTTCTGCAGTCCATCCGCGACCACGCGAATTGTCCCAGTCGGCGGATGGAATGCATACACCTGAGATGGAAGTCGAGGATACTGCTTGAAATGTTGCAAATAATACCCATACGCTGGATCTGTGAGACGTCAAAGATCTGATGATAGGTTAGGGAAACCGACTTGCCGGTGAAGAAAACCCACTGCTCCTCCACCGGTGTCGCGACGTTCCCGGCCCTAGTCAATATGGCCACGTCGTTCAACGAGTTAAATGGTCGGCCGTAGAAATTATTCAAGAGAATTTGCGACTTGAGGGTCCCGTCCGTATTCCTATCCAACGGGTCCACAGAAATGAGGGCGCCGGGCGAAGCCAACTGGTATCCCTGCACGGCCATTAGGAGCTTGCCATTATAGTATGTTCCGCCGTTTGGGAGTACAAATGATGCCGAGGGTGGTCGAACGACCTCCCAGTGGTAAGTCCCGTTGGTCGAATCGAGGGAAATTTTGCTTAGACTGGCATAAATTGGGTAAGTGTAGTTGCCGGTAGTATCTGTGGTGTTCAGGATGTTGGAAGTGAAGTAAACTTCATTCGTGGCAGGTACGTATATTCCAGCTGGATCATTCCGGTACTATTAGATAACCGTCGAAAGCAGAACAACAGAAAAACCCACTGACCTTCATGAAACTGACTGCTATTCGCTCGAGCTATCACAGAGAGACTCGGATTTGGTCCAACTACGTCGTAAAAGGCCCTGGTATCCGCGACGAACGGCTGGCTAGCGGGAGGAAACGCGAATGGTCGGGCCCCCGTCGCGTTTCCGTTCGAGTCGACATAGTACGCATCCCACATGGACTTGAAAACATCGCGATCAAACGAGCCATTGATCACAGCATGTGACGTTGCTGGTGCATACTACCCAGGGGTTAAGAGATGGGTGAAAGCACCAAGAAAAATAAACTCACGTAGATACCTGAACTAGCTTGAGCTCCTAGTTGTGTGCCAGGAGAAGATACGGTTAGAGGCATCATAGCCGACAAGGGGGCTTGGTAGACTAGATCCAAAGATTCCGGCCGAAGTACTTTCTGGAAGGCGCGAGTCCGTTATGAGCGCCAGTTGCCACAGGCCTTCTTCCAAGGGTCGGTTGGCTAGGTGCGGAACCCGAACCCCGGAATCGTGTGCATTTTACACTCGATTCGGCCGAACTCTCCACCAGATTTTGACGAGTCGACGGCAGAAGCAAGACCGTTCTTGGTCACGTGGGGCCCGCTAAAGCGGGATCCGGGATGTGACGTAAATATTTATCTCAAAAGGTCCGGACCCGCTGAAGATCAGACACCGCGATGACCTAACGGTATCGGCAGAGCAGCCCAAATCTCGTAGCTGCCGTGAATACGCTTCCTGGCGGGTTCCACACATATATCTTCCCTGAGCTCACAAATGTGAGCTGTTCCATTGCAGTTCGAGATATTCTGTCAGAAGCCAGACTCGATATATGCTCAGTAGTTTCGATCCCCAGAACAGCCGTTAGCAGCCTCCCAAACATAAACATCACGCTTATGCCACAAGTGAAGCCGACGTGAAAATACGACCCAAGAGATACAAGGTCGGAAACTAAAGATCCAAGAACATCACAATATATAAACGATGCAAACATGGACCATCACTCTGCCCTCCAGCGCTTTGGGGATTTCCACTGGCCCTTGGACATACGGTGCCCCAACAGGTTCTCGCCACGGCTCAACGAGATACCAAATTCGTTTGACTCTTCACCTTGAATATTTCACACTAGCTTGAACTGTGACGGCGCAATTTTACTTCTTGCCCGCGCCGAGGACTCAGTAACCTCCTCTATATATGGAGCCCTTGAATGCGCGAAGCACGGTGCCGACATGATTGCGCGAAACGAGCTCTAATGTGACAGCTTCTCCCAAAGTTATTACCCCGGTTTCCGTTGATTTCGTACGCGCGATACGAATCTCCGACAATAATCGCGATCCGTCCAGGGGTCGCATCGCGAAGGCAACTGTAGGACGCATATATGGAACTCCAAGCAATCGGCTGACCATTTTTTGGGAGATTCAGGAGCAATATTTCAAGCTCGACTCTGTACTTTTCTCACGCAATCCGCCCATTGTAGCCACTAGCCAGCTCGCGCCAAACAAACCTCCCAATATACTACCTAATCCATTGAATCCCAACACGCTTTGTGTAAATTTTGGGGCACAATCGCTACTGCCAACCGACAAATATTGTGGTTCGTTATCCATTCTCTCGCCTGACAACAATTCTGCGCACGATGCCCTTGGTGGCGACCATGTGGCTATTGTGTGGCTATGGTAGACTATGACTATTGTGACCGAGCGGGAATCCTCATATCTCGCCCAACTATAGAGCAGGCTAATGGACCGACTTTACTAACTTCTTATGGCCACACCCACTCATCCACTTGGTTCCCGACCCGCAACTGATGAGACAATAAATTAAAATGATTATTTACACCACCCCAGACAAATAAACTATTATGTACAATAGATAGCACGAGCGGTGAGCATACAATAGATAGGGCCGCATAAACTACTGTACATTGCACAGGCAAACATGGAAAGCGGGGCTTGATGAAAACATACTTGTGGACATGGCAAAAAAGAGCGACCCGAGAAGACCAAAAAACCAAAGAAAAAAAACAAATTACGCCTGCAGACTCACATGGCGGCGGCCTTCTCCTTGACTTCGTATCCCACACCCCACGCCCCACCCGCGGCGCCCTCTCCTTCGTCGACAATCTCCAATTCGGCGGTGAACCGTCCTCGACTGCGGCTACGCGCGACAAGTTCCTCAGGCGTGCGCGGTCCTTCACTCGGGCTCGGCTCCGGTGGGCTCTGTCCGAGATGGTCAACATCAAGCCCGAGACGGTCGGCCGGCGGCGTGCAGCCAAATCGGTCGGCCACAGGGATCCGGCCCGGGCGATTGACAGTAGGGCTCCTCCCAACTCGGTCCGCACTCGGGCTCCTCCGCCTCATTCCCCTCCCATCCCGGCTCGAGTTGCGGCTGCCAAGGCGACCCTCGGGGCTCAGTGGTGGTGCACCACACGAGCTCGACGTTGTTGGAGACGAAAGGCTAGTCGAGCTATTGAACGAGCGCGCGGTCTGGAGGTGCGGGCGCTTAGCGGGGGTGGCGTCGATTAGAATTGGTGGCGTGTTCCCGGTCGGGGTGAGAGTAGCCGAGTACCGCGGGATCAGGCTGCGTGTCAGACTCGGGGCGCGGCTCGATTTCTGGGTTGTAGTCACGCTAGTATCTTGACCTTGGTTTGGGGTCGGATTGGCCCTGGTCATACTTGTGCCGCGCTTGAGGCTCATGTCCCTGGGACCTGAACTCACACTCCGCCTCCTACCACTCGCGTTAGGAGCTGGACTGTAGCTACTCCCCACACTCTCCATACGTCTCCCCCGTACAGCACTCACACCCCGCTCCCTCGCTACATTCCCCTCTCGCACAATACTCGCATCCCTGCCTCGCACAACACTAGCGTCTCGCTCCCTAACCACACTCGCACCCCTCCTTCCTCGGCTGCGCTCCCTCTTGATCTCCATCCCAAACACTTCCTCGTCTGCATTTTCGTTTTTGGACCCGCCTCTACCCAGGCGCTCCACCCTCGCCGCCTCACGCTCTGCTTCCTCATCCACCACGCCAATCGCCCAAGCTCGCTCGTCTACCTCGGCGATCGTCCAACGTTGCGCGACAGATAGGCAAAGGCATCCACGGAGCACATCGAGCAGAGCGCTCGTGTTCGGGAGGGCGGTGATCTTGCGGGGAATCTTTAGTACATCCGCATGAATGCATTAATAGAACCAATGTCTTGCGACGATTACTCACCAAAGACTCGTCCCAGATCCCCCGTGCAATCTTCATCTGTAACCTCGGCTCAAACGCATCCGTAAACGGCAATCGACCGGTAAACAACGCGTGTAGCACGCATCCCAATGCCCACATATCCTGCGCCGGGTGTGGCACATGCCCCGCCTCTGCTCGGCCGCGGCCCCTCTCTCGGCTCTTGCTTGTCATCCTGCCTCGGTTCTGCGGCGTATTACCGGCACGTAGGAGTTCGGGTGACGTATAAGGAAGACTGCCGGGAGGGAACTTGTGCTTCTGAGTCTGGGCAGAGCCGGCGACCGAGACCGAGTTGGCACGACAGATCACAGAGGTGGCAGGGGCATGGCCAAGGCCAATCGTAAAAGACTTGCGTTCGACGCTCCGACGCTCCGCGATCGTTCCCCTTTCGATGCTCCGGCGTTCGATACTTCGCTCGACGCTAGTCTCCACTCGACTCTCGGAATCCATCAAGACAGCCAGCCCAAAATCGCCGATCCGCGCGCCCCCGTTTTCGTCGACCAGCACGTTCTCGAGCTTGATATCGCAGTGCACCACGCGGGCCGTTTCATGCAAGTACCTCAACCCACGGACGACTTGCCTAAAGAGTGTAGCTGCAGTCTCGGGCAAGAGCCCGCCGCGTTGGGGAGGAGTCTGAGTGATGCTACTCGACCGACCGCGAGCAGAGGCCGACGCAAACGACGAGGCAAACGAAGGTCGTCGTTTGGCAGGGGTATTGTTCGCAGACGAGGGTTGGGGTGAGATAATCTGGCCATCCCGTTTGAGCAAGTCGAGCAACGTCCCGGCGGGACAGTAAAGAGTGAATAGAAACCAGGCGCCAAGCGTCTGTTCGGCCGAAAAGAGCGGAAGGATGTGCTCGTGCGACAGGGAAGACCAAAGCGCGGCTTCTTGCGCAATAGACCGGGTGGCGTCGTCCTCTTGTTCGGATTGAGGGAGAGAAGGGAGGGGGGCACGTCCGCGTCCGGCAATGGTGGCAGCCCGCCCAATTGTTGCTGCGCGTGCGCCGACTCTGCCGCGTGGAGCGTCAGTGGGAGGGGTAACAGGAGTGGCCTTGACAGGCACGACTTTTACCGCAACGACACCACGCGTGACTTCGGACGTAGCTGTCCGAATAGTCGAAAACCCCCCATGACCGATCACAGGACCAAGAACATAGCCCCCCACAGACGCTCCCGTCTCCGGGAGAGCCGAGAGCGAGACAGGTGACACGGCTGTGGCGGTGGCTGCGGGCGCGGGCATGGGCATGGGAGGGGGCGAGTGGAACATGGCCATCGCAGGGGAAATAACCGAGGGCATGGGTGAAGGCGAACGGACGCTCGGTGCAGGCGACGAGAACGCAGAAAGAAAGAGCGCAGCGGGTGAAGCAGGTCCGTCCGAGATTGCCGAGGTGCTTGGGGCCGGAGAATAAGAGCGCATGTGGAGCGGAAGATGAGCACCGGGCGCAGCACCCAAGCCAAGGTCGAGCTGAGCGGGTCGAGGGGTATCCATCTCGGGAATGGGGATCGGAGCGGGCGAGGGGGAAGTCCGTCGGTCGACTCGAGCGCGGCCACGCGACTGGGGCTCCCACCAGTTGGCGGCAGGCGCAGACTCCACAGCGACACCAATCGACCTGGCGTCGGAGTGAGAGATGGTGCTGATCATGGCGGGCCGGGATTTGTTTGCGTACGAGCCGCGGGGCTTGAGGGAGCGTTGTCGCGAGGGGGCCGGTGTCTGAGGGCAGTGAGCGGGTGATGGGCAGCTAGTGATAGACGCATACCTGGATGCCTCCATCGAGCGTGCTGGACTGGAACATATACTGGTAGTGAGTGGAGCGGTGGGTGTTGTGTTGGTGGTGGTGGTTGGCTGGAACTCTGGTCACGCGGCCCGCTCGCGGCCTCAGCCCGAAATCCCGACGAAGAATTCCAGATCATGTGATCAAATCAGACCAATTACCCCGTTTCCAAACAGAGCCCGCCGCATCCATCCATTCGTCTTTCTGTCCGGAAGAGTCGCACCCACTGAGATACGTCCACGTAGCGCACGTTGGTCGAACTTTGGTCCAGTCGAGATGAGATGCTTCCAACAGCTGCGATGCCGCCGAACGTGCCATCCGAGTGTCGCCCCACCTCTCGTCCTGTCAGGTACCTCCCGCTAGACTACGGCTATGGATTATTCACATGCGATGGCCGTACCTTCTATCTTGGCATTGAATGCGATTCAGAAGCCGAAGAGTGTCTATGAGGAGACGGAATCGCCTGCCCAGGACTAAACAGCATACTAGAATACCAGGACTATATTTCCTTCGTGAATGCTGAACGAGTGGGAAAAACACATGATAGATTTAACTCAAATAGGCTTGCGTAAACACATGAACACCATTGAGGAGTCAAGATCACGACACTTGAGGTTCCGACGGCGATCCAGCATCCGAAGCACGACCGGCTTGGCACTCGTTTTGATGTCGCTTGAGATTCGACGTGCGGTTGTACACATGCGTGCACCCAGGACGTGGACATCGGAATACTAGGAATATTTTAGTGTCGCTAAACCTACGTTGGTTCCTTTCATGTACTCACACGCCAGGCCGCGATGGGCATACATATGTTGCTGTACATCACAATCAGATTAACTTCGCCTTGGTACAACAGCGCGCTACTCACCTTGAGCTCCGAAGGGCGCCGAGCCGTCTTCGCGCACAACGAACACTTGAGCTTGACAAGTGATGGCCCAGAACCCCGGTGTTTGCGTTTGACCTTGAGCGAGTCGACATACGCGTTAATCTCGGCGACCTCATCCAGCTCTCCTTCATCGAGCGGCGGGGTCATGGGCGGCGAGGGGGTTCGAGGCGGCGGGAACCGGGGCGACGCCTTCAGGCCAGGCGTCGACAAACAACGACGGGGGGCTGTGGGGCATATCAGAGCCGGAACTCGACTCGGACGCGCTCGAGTTGCTCGAGGTGGACGATGGGAATGGAGGCGTATCCGGCGACGGCGCATCTATGATATAAAAACAAGTCAGTTGTACTGAACTTGCCATGCAGATCCTCGACTTACCGGGCACATAAACTGGCGCCTGGCCGAAACCAAAATTGAGGATGCCATGTTCGTGGGACGTCGCCGGCGCATAGGGGCCGATCATATCAGAGAGGCCGGGCGAATATGCCGTGCTCGCTGGACAGATTAGATCCGTCCAGGCCTCGTCATCGTTGCCGAAAACCCGTTTCGGCTCTAGCGGGTCGGCACGGTCGACGACCGAGTACAGTCCGCCCGAATTGTCGATGAAGAACGAGAAAAGCCCGATCCAGAATATCGAACCGGATTTTACGGGCAGGGGAGCAGTGGCGATCGAGTCGAGGGCGAGGTCGAGGTGCAGGTAGATGTTCCAATCGGCGCCGCACCGATAGGCGCGCCCGGCGACGTTGAAATAACGATCTGGAGAATAGGTTAATTAAGCTCAGAGCCTGATGAACTCAAAATAAATCACCTAGTGCACCAATGGCACTTGTAGCAATCTAATGACACGGCATCAGTGGTGGGTGGACGGTCTGGTGACCAGACCGTCATTGTCGCACTGGGGCTAAGCGCCCGGCTCTTGGGCCTGGACAGCCATGGTAAGCAACCAGCTAACGTGCCCGCTTGCTCCCACCGCAGTCAAATGGAAGCTCTATTTTTCAACGTAGGTCAACGAAAATCGGACAACACCGGCCTGTGTGCTCACAGGAACATTCAGGTGTCTGGAGGATATCTCGAAGGAATCTTACGTGGTTACAAAGCTGGTCTGCTCACCCAAGCTCACTACGCGAACCTGACGCAATGCGAGTCGTTGGAAGGTACGCTCAGATCGGATGGGTATGGTGATTATTATGCTCACCTGCAGAAGACTTTAGGATGCAGCTCGCTGCGACAGACTACGGCAACTTTTTAGCTAATGAACCGCTTCCCATCTCCACCTCGACCATCGCGGACAAGGCTACCCAGGTGCTCGTGGAGCAGTTCCGCTACATCGGGGACAATGCCGTGGAGCCCCTGAGCAAATTCCTGGAATACATGACGTACGTTTTTGCCTAGCCCGGTGGGCTAGACTGATGCTGATATATTTGCGCAGCTATGCCTATATGATTGACAACGTTGTCTTGCTTATCACGGGGACGCTACACGAGCGAAACGTGAATGAGTTGCTCCAGAGGTGTCACCCTCTCGGTGTGTTTGACACTATGCCAGCGCTTTGTGTTGCCACCACGGTCGAGGAACTATACCAAACGGTGTTGGTGGAGACCCCGCTCGGTACGGTTCAATTTCTTTCTACGCTTCGCCCCTTTATTTACCATTTCTCGCTAGCGCCATACTTCCGCGACTGCCTCTCTGCCTCTGACCTCGATGACCTGAATATTGAAATCATCCGTAACACCCTCTACAAGGCGTACCTCGAAGATTTCCACGCCTACACCCAGTCTCTCGGTGGCCCCACCGCCGAAGTGATGGACCGCATCCTCTCCTTCGAAGCCGACCGCCGCACCATCAACATTACCATCAACTCCTTCGGCACGGACCTTTCCAAAGAGCAACGTGCGAAGCTCTTCCCGACTATCGGTAGACTCTATCCTGCTGGCAACAACCTGCTCGCCAAGGCGGACGAGATCGAGGCCGTCAAGGCTGTTTGTGACGTTCTCCCTGAGTACCGAGCGTTCTTCGACCCGTCGGCCGCAAACGGACGCACAGGCGGGGACGGAGACGAAGCTTCGAGCCTGGAAGACCGGTTCTTTGCGACCGAGGTTCATCTCAACAAATTATCATTTTTGCAACAATTCCAATACGCGGTATTCTATAGCTATGTTAAATTGAAGGAGCAGGAGATCAGGAGTTTAACTTGGATTGCCGAATGCATTGCCCAAGATGCGCGGGATAGGATCCAAGACTTTATTCCTACTTTCTAGTCAGTGTACGGTTTGGGCCTTGGGATATAATTTGACAGAATTTTGGCGTTACATGTTTGTGGCCTACTTCAACACGGCATGCGCGAGAATTCACCGAAGAAATGTCCAAGAGTCAAACACATGACGC
Organism: Ceratobasidium sp. 414; assembly: GCA_019616945.1. Lineage (NCBI taxonomy): Eukaryota > Fungi > Basidiomycota > Agaricomycetes > Cantharellales > Ceratobasidiaceae > Ceratobasidium > Ceratobasidium sp. 414. The sequence continues at coordinate 4,774 of WSTK01000698.1, read as the reverse complement.
TACATCCATCACCGAGTACAGACCATCAACTGTCGCGCCTCGCTGATTGCATAAGTTGCAGGACAAGTGGGTGCCTACGTCAAGCAAGTACCTTACAACCCCTTATCTTGTTTTATCACTAACATTAATATTTAACTCTGGGGATTATTCCGGTGCAACGTTCGTTCGCAAGCACTGCTGTCATTCAACGATCGGAGCTGCGTGCAGACAGCCCAGTCCCCGAAGAACTGGACTACGACCCGGAGGAGCAGCGCCTCGTCGAGCAGTACGAAGAGGAGCGTTTCATTGAGCAGTACGAAGAGGAGCAACAGCTCTTGGATGAGCGTGAAGAGCAAATGATGGAGGAAGCACGCATCATGAGCCTTGAACAGGCAGTGAGAGCACGAGGCGCGGGTGGCAACCCCAATGAACGACAATGCCTCGACTCCACACCACGTCTCCTCGCGCTCCCAAGCCCAGCTCTGACCGTTGAGTATCGCGAGCGCCGAGGACGGGCGCTTGACCACGCGTTCGAAGGGAAAAGGTCGGGCGAACTAGTTGTTGGTTGGTTACTCCCCCTCCCCTGTCCCCTTGTACATAACCCCCGGCTTGTTCCCGATTTCTCGTCCCCGCTCCTTTCTCGCTCGTTTTCGTTCTCTCATCCTAACGTGCACGTCCGCACCCACGTGTGAGCTACTGGCTCACGGACACACGCTATTTTGGTATTTTCCTTCTCGATTCCTTACTCGTCGCGCTGGCGCCATCCACACTTATACACACCAACCTCCTTTCTTTTTTTTGTCTCGTATTTCTTACGTTGCGTAGTTATATATATACGGCGCTGGGCGCCGAATTCCGTTCCCACATCTCCTCGCCTGACTGTATCTTAAGCCTTACGACAAGCTTGAGCTCCAGTTAACCGCTTGAGCTCGAGCGACGAGCCCAAGTTCATCATTCGAGCTCATAAGACAAAAGCAAAAAGTGTCAGGGTTGAGGCCCTGGGGTTGATCGCATACCCTGGCGCCGGGTGCCGGTCTGGCCAAGGCAAATAGCACAAGGCGACCCACAGTGTAGTTGTCGACAGAACGGAATAATGTGTGCTAATGTACACATCAGGAGCAGGCCCGAATCTAGGAGTGACGGGTGAAGCTCTTCTGGTCGGACAATTTAACCGATCACATAAAGCTTGCATTGCGAGAGGTGTAACAATACAATAGATAGACACAAGTTCTACTTCTACAAAATTCTGTTAGTCGGGTTTCGTCGCAACCACCGAGGCAACATACCTTTTTCTTTTTTGTCCCCTTTCCCCGACTCCCCTTGGCTGGAACCTTGCCTCGTATAGAGCCCTTACGCGTCCCCCTACGAGATGTTGGGGCATCTAGTAGGCATTATTAGAGGCTGTAGCGAATTGAGAATGATACTCACCTTCCGCCTCAGCTTCAGCTTCCTCTTCCGCGCCATCCTCGGCTGGCTCAGTCGCAGCATCAGTCTCGCCATCGTCATCCCCCTCAGTCAGGTCGCTCAATTCTGAGTCGTCGTTAGTGAGGCCGGCGTTAAGATGCCTCTTGCGAGGTCTCGATTGGTCGTTCTCTCCAGAAGGACTAGCGGCGCGACGACCAGTCATGAGGTCGTTAAACTGGGGGTACGGAAGCGCAAATTCGCGGAAGTACGGATGGTTGTAAAGCACACCAGGGTCGGTTGTGTTGGGATACAAGATGATCCGCCCAGTAGTAGAGTCGAACTGTTGGTCGTCCATGTCGTCCAGCGCATCTAGGTGATACATGGTGGCGAGTTTGGCCCAAACAGCAGCAACATCGACCCAGACACCAGACTCGCTCCGGATGCTCCGACGAAGTGTGAGCATGTGGAAATGCTTGTGCATCCCCACAGGCCGCGCCCGTTCAATTGAGCGGAACAGGGCGATTTCACCCTCGAGAGTGTCCAGAAAGCCCCCTTGCGCTTGTGGCTCGTGGTCGTCAAACATGGAGCATCGTGCACGTGACTCGGCCTGGGCAGACATACGCAAATACACCACTGGGGGATCCGGCACTACACCGGCACGTGACCGAGCTTAACCTAACCACGTTTGGACACAAACGTTTGTGACATAAAGATCTGGTATAGACACAATGAGCGAGGATCGTTATCACAGAAACATAGAAGTTTGAACTATGTTTTCAGAATTATAGTGCCCAAATAGGTGATCGGTTAACAATGCTATATGGTAAGAACATTTGTACAGATTTGTAACCAAAAATCAAGCTGACATAGACAGCCCCAGAACTCCTGACCCAGTGAGGCTGAGTACTTCCTGCCAGTATGATATGAGAGATGCAGCTGAATACTAGCATACATAGAGTTTATAAGTTTCCAATCAATCTGTGGGTGGTCATAGGGGTAGATTAAGAGTTGGTGGAGGGGCACTGGTATTTTAGCCTATGTTACATACATTTAGAGGACCTGTGACTTTGCCCCCTAGACTAGATAGGTCACTTGGTACCTATTATGCCTAATTATATATTTTACAAACAACAAAAAACTCACTGAGAAAAGTTTTAACTGGATTCAGTGGGCATACAGAGTGTTTTGGGCACATAAAAATGATCTTTTCAACCCAGTAGGAGGCTATTGCTGGATGATATCTGGGTAATATATAGAACTAAATGTATGTAACATAGGCTGAAATACCAGTGCCCCTCCACCAACTCTTAATCTACCCCTATGACCACCCACAGATTGATTGGAAACTTATAAACTCTATGTATGCTAGTATTCAGCTGCATCTCTCATATCATACTGGCAGGAAGTACTCAGCCTCACTGGGTCAGGAGTTCTGGGGCTGTCTATGTCAGCTTGATTTTTGGTTACAAATTTGTACAAACACTCCCTTGCTTTTGTTTCACTTGTATCTCTCCCATTTTTCAACCAATCAGAGGCTAACTATATGCGTTCTGTAGCCCTCATGATACTCTACAAAACCATATACACAGAAGTACAGTAGTTAAATCTATCACAAGCTACAGTCTGATCTTTCTGAGACAGTGTTCTATTTGTACTGTTTTGTTGCAAACTGTATGTCCAGACTGGTGCATGCAGCATACCAGTTCACCTGAATGCAGAGTGTCTACAGGTGAGATGTTGTGTACACTAGGGTTATCCAACATTTAGATTCAGATGTACTCATAGTATTTCTCTAAAACTCCCTGGTTCACTTTGGGTGAATAGGGAGGGGATAGGGGTAAGCATGATTTCCTGCTGCTGATATCCTCACTTCTACTGATTTGAATGCTTTCAAGCTTTGAATTCAGTGTCTCTAAGGTGTTCATTAGTGGTTCGCTACTACAGAATATTGAAATCATTCCATATAATACTGTTTCAGGGGGGTGTGCTGCCCTCTGGATATTTCTATACAGTAATCTTACATTTTCTCTACCGTACTAATTTATTTTCACATGTGCGTTAACATATCTGAACTCTCCTCATATTTGTGCATTTAGTGATCCACTTCATTAAGGTTTGTGGCAGGTTTTGTGGGGGCGGGTGTTGTGAGCTGTTACCAGTACACATCTCCCAACACTGCTTTTTCGCCTGGGCGCCTTTAGCCCCCCTTCCCTGCTTTTCTTGTGGCTCACCTCTGGACTTGGCTGTGCTGCCAGTGCTGTTGACTCGCCTTGGAATGGCGTTCAACTCATTCTATAGGATGACTCACTTGTACGTTCCCAGTATATATACAGCAGGAAGCAAGCCTGGAAGGACCAGCTTGCTTCGCCTTGTCCCACTTTCACCTTTGCACTAAGGGGCTAACAACCCTCTTACTAAGCCTTACCCTCTAAGGATCTTGTGGCTTAAAGTACTTAGCCACTTGATCACTCGTCATATCTTGTGGCACATCGCCACTAAGTCAAGAAACATGTCATGGCTTGACTACAAGCCCATGTATGTCGTGTTTGTTGATCATCTAAAGTCATCAAGGACCCTAGTCCTATCTTCCCACATCTAAAGGAACCCTCGGTTCACCCTTCATGTCACACTAGTGACCTTACAGCGAAGGCTCACAACATTGTGGAGCAAGCTAAGCAACACAGTGAACACACAACCAACTAAATCCAAGGACCCAAAGGAACATGAATTCTGGAATCCACCAGAATGAAAGAAAATTGATAAGAAGGATTACAAGATCACCCCCCCTGACTTCGTGCGGAAATGTCAGCCAACCCGGAAGAGCCAAGAAGAAACCCACCAAGGGCGGCAATGTCAAGAACAGTATCAAGAGAGCCCATAGTGCTATCAAGGGCTACATCCAGCACATCCAGAAGGTTGATACCAGGGGGGTTACTGGAACAAGACATCTCCGAGGCCCACATCAGTGAACTACCCAGCCAGGCAGGACTGATACCCAAAGCACCCTGATGGGACCAGTCCCTGGAACCTGAAGAACCCACCATAACCCTGGTCGCCACTGAAGAACCTAGAAATGCAACTCCAGGACCTTCAAGAAGGCAGTCCATGCTGGGCCTAGCTATGACCGCTCTCCTGCACATGGGTACGGAACAGGCAACTATGAGAAGAAGGAGCACCTAGATGACCCCAACCCCCCCTACCAACAGTAGAAGCAGAGGAACTGGTGGCACCACCCTATGTACCACCAGTACCAGCACCTGTACCAGAAGCAGGAGCAGTGATGGGAAACCCTGCCAAGATAGCTATCTTCAACGTGTCACGAGCCATGAATGGCACCCCCCTCTTTTTCTTCTTTTCTCTCTTCTTCCTGTCTCGTGACGTGACTGCGGAC
>WSTK01000697.1:0-17055 GCA_019616945.1 Ceratobasidium sp. 414 | reverse complement strand
AGTACATGACCTTCAGGACAAGTACCCATGTACTTGAACTGCAGGACAGTACACAGGTACTTGTCCAGCAGCTCAAGTACACGGGTACTAGTGATGTAACACGTGAAGTTCCCGCGTGTTCCCGCGCGGAATTGCGCGGCGAATCCGAATCCGTTGAAAAAACTGGATATATGCGTGCACCTGAGCGTGCGCGCGTTACATCACTAACAGGTACTTGAACTGCTGGACAAGTACCCATGTACTTGTCCTGGAGTACATGTCCCTCATTTACGTTACTGTCCGTGGACACATTACCCGTGAACTCTCTGGTGACTAACTAATTAATACACTATGTAGATAGGGGCTTTGGACTGCCTAATCTTCAATCAGATCCCAATTTGGATTACATCCCAGTGAGCTATATACAAAACAATTTCCCAGACGCGACAAAAAAATATCAATAACTCAGCCGATGAGGATCAGCCCTGTGTATACACGTAGTTGGGAGTACGCGGGCCGATGCCCATTGGATACATGTCACCTGACACGCGTGATGAGCATCAGCCTGGTGTTACACAGGTGACTGAGACAGGTGGCTTCATGCTGAGTTACTCCTGCCGTGATGTCCTCAAGTGCATGTCTCAAGGACTCGTCACTGTATTTTTGGCCCCCAAGCTTGCCACATTTGCTGTTACCCATACAAAATATTTAGATTTGACATGCTAGAGTACCATACAGTGACGCTATACCTGTTGGCTTCTTAGAACTTGCAGTGATGCACTTAAGCCTTCACTATAGCAATCCTTGTAGATAGCACACCCAGGAGTCTGAATGGATAATGTAGTCAAAGTAAGATTTGAGACGTATGAGAGTCTGGCTCTCCAGAGACCTCTCTTATATACATGTGGAAGCGAGCAAGTCATACACGAGCAAGCCAATCAGAATACATCATGAGTCATATAACCAAGTGTCTTTGTAATCGGGCAAGTCAGAAGTGTCCATGTGTAACAAAGGAGACCATAAAGGAACAACATGATCAACATGACAAGAAGAAGTAACCGTGGTAACCGTAACAATGACATCCCCACGGAACATTGGACAGAAGAAGGAAGCGTTCAAACCAAGCTTGTGGAACTCACTGTTGGCGACTCTGTTGGTCAAATCCCAACAATACCGTTTGAATTCAGACATGGCTACTCAAGCTTGAGAGTGAGGCGGAGGCAGATTGGTGGGTACGAGGTAAAGTCACATGGTCCGCTTCCTGATATTTGCCTGATTTCCCACACCTCTTTGCAACTGCTCTTGCTCAAGACATACTGACTTCTTAGCCATGAAAATTTACATGGTGGACAGGTGGGTCACAAGATATACGAAAGTCAATTATCTAAGCAAATGGTAGCTTACAGTGCATATAGCAACAAACAGACGAAAAGTGGCCTATTTCCCAGTCCATGACGGTACCAGCGAACACGACGCAAGGTAGGACAAAACCTGGGAGAACCGACTGTTGGACTACGACACAACTGAGTATTGCCATGGGTAAGCTTGCCTGTGTAACGATAGGCAAGCTCATCAGACACCCGCTCTCATTGCCTGCTCGTTTCTTGTCCGGCGTACTGGGGCTTGAAGTACCAATACGTGCACGTTTGGGAGGACGATGTATCAAGGTACTATGCTCTAGTGCCACATCACTCTCTGCGTCCGTTAAGTGTTCTGAGCCATCGGTCCTTGGCCCGAGTAATACAATAGAACTCACTTCGTCTTTTAGCTGGGGTCTCCGCCGGCAGCCCGACATCATCACTAGGATTGTGCTTGTTTGAACTGAGCGACACATCTCCAGCATAAAATATCCAGACCTCCGAGTGGACACAGGCATGGCTAAGATGAAGAATGTCTCAGATGGCAGTCACTTCGGTGCGTCTCCGCCCCACCGGACTATTAGTCAGCCTTTGTCAAGAGTGCCATCACGTGGCCGCGACCCAGCGGGCGCTAACGTTTGAATAACCCCATATTGACATTTCCAAAGTTAACCCCAGATTGACTACACCCAAGAGTTCCAACACACGCGTATACGCATGTATTTCTTGTTTACTATTGTATAACCCAGTTCATGGCAAAATACCATTTTCGTGTGGAAACCGTACATTAGATCAGAGCAAATATAAAGTACAACATAGCGACTACTCTTCCTCGGATGCCCGTAGTGGCGATGCACTCGCTTGGCCATTTAGTGTGTTCTCTGGCCTACAGACATGGACCACGCGCCTTGCTTATCGCCCGCAGCCCGAAGTGGGTAGCGCTTGGTACGCCAACCCTGCCGGGAACTAACCCACTGGCAGACACCAGTCATTTATTCCATCCTTCGTTGCTCAAGGTACGAGGTCATTCAGCAGGAAGCTCTCGCCTTCAGGGGACGCGAACACCCCAGTCTTTCCTTCCGCTTCTCCAAGCTCGCTTTCCCTACCCTGCAGAATACGTAAGGTGTGTTCGCCGCTTTCGGGACTTGGTTAATTTTCAGTGATTTAAACGTATCTCAAGTAGGTGTGGTATAACATGTGGAGTACTCAGGGGATCAACGTTCCATACATGCGCCATAGCTGCGTGCAGTCAGCCCTCAGCGCGGCATCAGAAGTCGAACGAAGTTAAACGGGGGATTCCTAGAAGTTTCGACTGGCATACCCACAAGTTGACCATGGATCCGGTAATGATATCAGGGTAAATAAACGACGAATGGACTAGGCTTCTGAGCACAATTCGAGGACAAATACACATTCAGAGGGGATCACAGTTAGGAAATAAAATAAAGTAAAACGGAGGCAGACTCGTACGCTCGACGTAAAGACTTGAGCCGATTTCCCTGCTACTGGCAAACAGGTGCTTGCCCATGGGAATCGTGAAACGCATCCCACTCGATGCACCATGCCTGGTATTCCAGATCATTGCGTCCATAGTGTAGCCCTTCAACCGGATTTACAATGTTGTGCCTATGTTAGCCAGGTCAATTACGTATAAAAACCCGCCTGTGCATGGACATACACTTCAAGCAGGTGTATTGCCATATTATCCAAGTCGCACCGAAAGGATATTCCGGGAGTCAAGCCGCAAAGCAGACAGCTTCCCTTTTCCCGACGTACGGGATTGTCCGTGCTCGGTATTTCCTCTTGTAGTAGTACAAGTTGTTCGGGACGGTCGAGGTCGTGTGTATTCCGATGTAGAATTGGGTAACGCATAGTGGCAATTCTGGGATCATCCTGCTGTCGTCTCCAGCTGTCGTGTTCGTACAGGTAATGCCGTATCTGTTCGCTGGCACATTCAGATCGCCTGGTATGCAACTGGTACTTACAAGGGTATGGAAACATACTATGGCATTCCATGTGCAATTCCTCTCGTGTGGACATCGTTCGCACGCAAAACGTTTGCCCAGAGCTAGGAGCTCGAAATGCGTGACGTCCGGCATGTCGAGTCCCTTGAGAATCGCTTTCGCAATCATTTGAGCGTCGGTGTGTGGATTCCATTCGTCAACACTCATCGCCAGTTTGTAGATACGAGAATCCGGATTTTGATACCCGTGTACTGCTTGGTACGTAAACCTGCTGTCCGAGGGCGAACTGAGAAAGCCAGGGTAGAACCAGGGGAGGTGATAAGTCGGATTTGTCAGTGGGTGCTGAAAGATCGTGTCGGCACGGAGCAGGAAACGCGTGTCGGCTGAGAAGTGAGCAGTGAGGTTGGTGTCGCCTTTAACCTATTACCAAATTTCGTTAAAAGCTATCAAAGGGATAAAAAGACGCATACAGTCAGGATGACGTCGCCAGTCCCCCCAGTGCCAGCCTGAAACTTTTCCACCAGACATCTCTCAAGCTCAGTCCTCCAGCCCACAAGGTGGTCCTCCATTTGAGTTCGCCTTTCTTTGAATAGTCGGTCCGTCTCCGCATGGTCAAGACTAAAATCTGGTATGTTGTTACAGCACTCCCATTTGAGCGCGGTGGCGTTTTCTGGAAACGGATTCTGCAACTCGACACAAGATTCATGGAAGGGATCTGGAAAGGTCTCCAAAGGGCGGGATAGGTCGATGCCAACCGCACAGAGAACCGACGCGAAGGGATGGGTAGTTCGTTTGAAATGGGTAAAAAGATCCTGAAGGTGTTGGAGTTCGCTCTGGAGCCGCTTATATTCCGCTCTACCGGCGCGACAACCGCGGTTCGTCCCAAGGACCGAGTTGAGACTGGGAAGCGCAATAGCCCAAGCTGCCAAGTGGTTATGCGCACATACCATCAGTGGGTGCAACCAGCGTTGTTTGATATGCTTACCATCTTCGGGGAGCAAACGCTTATTTTCGATTAGTGAGTTCCAGTTCTTTGCCCAATCTTCATCGAAAAGCATATCCTCATCTGTCCATCCGAGTTCTTTGAGGCGCTCACAAATGCTATGCGTGCTCGTTAGCTGAACTGACCGTCGACCTTGAGAACCAACTCACATTTGACGCCTCTCTCGCTTTGCACTGTCCGATTGTCGAACAGAAAAAATGTCTGCTGACTCGAGGTAGCGGTTTATCATGTGAGAATCCTGCGTGAACGCAAGTTGGCACGTGCTATGTATGACTTGGAGTGGTTGGCTCACCTCGAGCTTGGCAGTAATTTCATCTCGACGGTTACTTATCCACCTAAGCAGTCCTTGTTCGTCACAAGCACGCATCAGCTGCTGTTGCGTACGAAACACCTCTTCAACATCTTTAACTAGAAAATACGCCTGCTTGGCAGGTGTATTCTTTGCACTTTTCTTATTGTTTGGTTTGGTATCTACGACACAATCGAGAGTTCAAGGTGTCTGGAGACGATTCTCCACACGAAAGACTCACGAGTGGAGGATAAAACCAGGCTAGTTTCCAATCCGAGGCCGTGGTAACCGGGAACTTTCTGATGTTCAACAAGCCTACACCATGGTTTTAATCGTTGGGATATTCTTCGTTCAGTACACACTCACTTGGACCTTCGGCACGGCGCACAGAGCCGAACCCGCAAGTACGGATCCGGTTTAGCCGTCGCGGAACGGCCACACAACTACCCGGGACATGAGCCATCAATAGTTTGGTCCCGTGGAACACGCACTCACCGTGCAATACTTGGAAAAGAGTAGTCCTGCGTACTGAGGTTCACACATCCCCCGCGGACAAGGTGGAAGCCCGGGCATGTTACGCTCGGCACGTTGCCAGACGTGAATGGCAGACCGGCCCAAAAGCGTGTTGCGAAACAGCTTGCAGGAGCGGCTAACCACAACAAGATCGCCGGGACAAAGATAACGTGCGATCTAAGATACGGAGCCAGGTTAGAGGCAAGTACCTGCGGAACCAGCCCCGTACCTCGATAAACACTTCAACAGGGAGATTTACGATACCCCGCGGGCCGTTCCGCGCAACACTCTCGCGGCTTAGTTTGGTTTGGGGCTTGGGTTGCATGGGACGAATTCGCTTCGCGGGCCGGGTCGGGGCATCATCTCGCACAGACAGGCCGTTATCGGTCTCTGCTGGAACATGTGGCTGGTTGGCACTGAGGAGACAGCTTGGAAGACACTGCTCATACCGAAGCTGTTTGACATAGGTTCGCCTTCTGCACAGGTAGGAGTTAGGAATGCGGAGGATCGAAGTTGAAGCTTATGGACTTACCGCGCGCCGAGGCTCGTGTATTGGTTGAGGGGCTAGGTTCAGTGCACAATAAGCACAACGAAAAAGGCCACGTTTAATAATGTTTACCCTGCAGCTTTATGTTTCATGAAGCGCCACGGAAAAGGGCGTGGTGGTAGTGGCACGAAAGAGCGTCAATTTCAAAATTGACGTGACGGAAGCAATATCACGTGTCTGTCATGCGCTGATGCGCATTCATGGGGTCATTGGGATGAATGTCGTGAATGACGTAGTCCAAAACGAAAGTACAAGGAATACATGATACAGTTGTAACGAAGCTTACAGAGTAAATAGTTTGAAATAAACGTATAGAAGCTCTAAAGTAACCATGCTACGCAGTTGCCTTGGCCCCGTTCTTCTCCTCAATCGCCTTCTGGTGCGCTCTCACATCCCGTCTCCTCATTAGGATCGTGAAGAGTGGGATCGTCACACAGCTGAGTGCACACCAGCCTAAGATCACACCGGCGTTCAGGCCGAGATGGTTCTTAGTATTAAACAAGATTGTTCGAACGGCTTGTGTGTTATTACTATAAACGTCCAGGATTAGAAAAGGTTCCACCGCATGAAACGAAGAGAATGTACTCACAAGATGGGGAACGCATGTCCATACTGGTAGAACCACGGCTGCAAGTCAAAGGGTAGAGTCGCAACAGAGACATTCACAATAATCAAGGGAATTAGGAAGAACGCCATGAATCGTGGCGTCAAGATTGTGACCATCCCCTCAGTCGCCAGTCCTAGCGCAGCCATGCCCATATACGTATAGGCAAAGTATAGGAAAAACCCGCCACCGTAGCTGTACTTGGCACCAAATGGCGCATGGAATGGCAACGAGACCATCGCAAAGGCAAGGGAGAGGGGAAGGTAGATGCCGAGAGGGACAAGGATGCGAAGCCAGAGGTAGGAGCGGAGCTTGAGGAAGGGTCCGAGGATGCCTCGAGCTGCGTCATTGCTCATCGTCTGAGGGTCAAACATTAGCGTGTGAAAAAGATAACTGCGCACTACACTTACCATGATGAACGCAAAGATACAGAGATAGATCTGCCCAACAAGTGTGATCGCAGTTGCCACTGGAGCACTGGAGTTCGATTCTATGTTACTACTTGGTCGTACACGATACAGCACCAGTGACTTACTTGTAAGGTCTCAGGTTCTCCGTCGTCCACCACGCGCCATTTGTCATGGTCTGCGGCGCAGAAACCAGGGCTTGCAGTGCAGCCGCGTTCCCAGAGACAGAAGTCAGGTACGCAGCCGCCGACTTGGCATTATAGGTTTGCAGAATCTAAAGTTTACGCGAACTAGGTCAGTCGCGAACCGCAGCGCAAATCACGATCGCAGGCTAACCTGAGTGAGGGCTGCCGTCGTCAGCGGGTTCACGTATGTTCCAATAGCCTGCTCATTTCGAGCTTGGGCATAGTAGAACGTGATTGCAGACATCGGGTTGTAGGACGAATCTCCAGACGCTCGCGCAGCCGCAAGTCGTGCTGAGGCGTTTGCATTAACTGAAACCATGGGTTAGACTAACCATACAGGGTTCCGTTGAGCAATACATACCAACTACCGCAGCCCACGCTTGCTCATCTACAATTGCAGCACCGACATCGCTAACCTGATCGGCGGGTACCTGTCTCCAGCTGAGATGTTGTTTTGTGCCGGTCTATAGGAAGGTGCGTCAGGGTTGAAAGGCAGGAAAAGCGCGCAGAAACCCATACCTGAGTGGTAGCAATCAGCCCTTGTACTACTGCTTGACCAATCTCTCCTCCGTCCCGGTCAATGACCCAAGCCTTCAGGGAAGGTGCGTGTGTCGCGCTGCGCGCCAATGAACCCCTACAACCAACAACACTCTAGTTAGATTCGCTCCAGCGTCTATACATATAAACTCACCAGTAGACAGGAAGACAGATCCACATGATGATGATCGTGAGTGCAAGCGTCATGCCCATGATCTTAATGTAGATCGCACGGAGGTGTGCAATCTTTGGATCAAACACTGGGAACCGAGTCAGGTTGGAACCCCATACTCGATCATATGAATCACTCACCTGTATGTGCAAACTTCTCTGGCGCAGGCAGCCTCGCACCAGGGCCTTCAGCTGGTCGCAAGATATCGGTGTTTTCAGCCTCCTTCTCGGCTCGCTCTTCAACTGCGGTGTCACGTGAGACGATGGTGTCTGTTTTCGGGAATGCGGCGCTGTGCCTTGGCGAGCCCAGCGGTTCGTTGTTGAGCGTCGAAGCATAAGACTGTGTTCCAGACATCGTGTAGGAGTCAGGAGAGGTCGGGTGTTGAGTGATATGCGGTTTACGGCGCCATGTTATATAGGTGGAGGAAACCCGCACGTCATGCGGGCTCGCTCACGGCCTATCATTAATGATCCGGTGAGGCGGGTTCGACCACCGCTCCCGATGAGCAAGCACACAACACCGTGACTGATGTGGTAGTGTAAGTACACAGAGTCCGCCGTCCGACATTGCATGCTGATAGAGGCTCACCACTGGATGAGGTGGTCAAACGAACTGAAGTCTGGGAAGGACCAGAGTGCCAACTACCACGCGCCGCGCAAAGAGCGTACCAGGAGAGTATGTTATATTACCGGTCAAAGTTAAATAGCTTGTATTGTTACTGGGTTCAGAGGGCCAGGCAAGGTGGGTGGCGGGGGTGGAGGTTGTTGGCAAAGACTCAGGAACACGGGATGACGTAATCGCCCGTGACCGCACGACTCTCGGCTTTCGACCAACCCGGCTGAATGACTTGCTCAGCCTGCTGAACAAGGTGAAATTGTCTCCGCATTGCGCAGTAGGATGACGACAGCCACGACCACTTAGACTATATTTAGCTCTGCAGCCACAATCTCCAACACACATTCTGAAGAAGAATTTTCGCATCTGTGCCCCTTGCCACCGGCCTAGCCAGCCTTGTAGGACAGCATTCTCCAGCATAAATATGAGGGATGGAACGGACAACAACATCCGGGATGGACGATGGAGAAGGGGTAGGTACTATCATGTGCCCCACCAGACCTTGTCAAATTCAGCAACTCACGCGTACGCCCCTCTCACTCCACTCCACCCATCTCGTGACACTTGGTCAACGCGCATACGGATATCCGCTACAAACCTCTAGGCAGCAAGCACAACCCAATCCACCATCCTCGCTCTCCTCAGATATGGGGGCCACCCGGGTTTCGCACGCGCATCACCAATATTGCCGAGTTTTACCGAGCCAAACGATAAAGCCTTCTGCTTCGGAGTGAAATTAAAGGTATTGGCATAGTGGACGAAACCTGAAGCTGTGTCATTCTGTTGGTACGTACTTCTCGCCCCAACTGGAGTGTATATGCTAACTACTGGTGACGGGAGTTGGTTTAAACTAAACCCTCCTCCCTCGAAAGACGATTCGTTTCAACTTGTCCAGGTAGAAGTGCTCGCCAAAGGTGTACCAGCTGTGCCCAGCACGACGTTTTACCAGAGCGGACGAAAGTCGGTGTACGTAGAAGCAACGTTTAGCGAGGAAGATGTGGATGCGAGCTTTAGGAGGTTGACAAAGGTCGTGTAGACGGTGGGGTAGGTGTATTTGGGATGGGTGGGTGTTTGGTGTGGGTGATTGAGTGATGTACTGGCGTAGAATGTGTTTGAAATTAGTGAAAATATATGGACTGGCACCCGTGTATGTACAGTGTGTTACGCATTTGAGTAAGCAGCGTCAAGTGATTGAGTCTTTTTCTGTGTTGGCTTTTGCTCCAATGCTAAGTTACAAATTGGGAGCATACTATTCCGAAGAATCCACTCCCACCTCTGCCTTAACGCACCGTGGTCTGCTTGGGGTCACCCTATTAAGTTTTTTTTTTTCGAGTGTCGAGTCAAAATAATCCTAAGCAATGCGAACTGGAAACAACCATCATCGTAATGCATTCGGGTAGAAAATTAAACCTCGAATGCACCGCACTTTGTGTTGAGATTATTTGTTCTACGCCTGAGCTGTAGCTTGGTTATCCTACTTTTGTAGAATTCGTTCTCGGGACATGTTTTACTTACACAGCCAGAGGTGGTGCGGGCAATGTGTTCGGGCGCATTCAGGCCTGGTCCCGTTGTGCGGATTGTTGGTGGGTACAAAAGCCAAGCCAGTGCGAACAACAACGATTCGCCAGTTACGTGGTTTGATGTCATGTGCTGGCAAACTTGGCTATCGAAAAGAGGAAAAATGATGCATGATGGTCATCTCTTGCTAGTAATGTGTGGACATGTGCCCTCTGTTTTGCCTATACCGGCGATACCTATACCAGCTTGGTTTGGCATTTAGAATATCGCGTATGTTTACTTGGTTGCTTGGAATGCCAGTTCGACGGAAAGCAGATGGCTGGATATCTAGATCCGCCCGAAATGTTTGAAACTTCCTCGAAATGCTTGTCTGTAACTCCACATGAAGACCAAACCACGCTCAACGCGACCAGGATTAGCTGCTACGGATGCCGACGAAATGAGATCACATGACGCTCGAGCTGAGTTCCGTGCTTTGTTTACTCAGGATACTAGGTCATCGTCCATTCAGCGGCGGTCAAGAAGTTTTACCGAACAGGGGGATTTGCGCGATCGAATAGGACTCAGAATCAAGTCTCAACTCGCGGGATTTCACCTAGTTCGATGGCGGTCACACCGAGGACGCGCGCCGACGGATCGTTCAGGCAAAAAAATGTAGCTCTCAGGGACGTTACTGAGACGGAGCGCGTCGTTTACCGGCCGGGGGGCTAGTCTGGGCTCATCTCCTGTCTGGTCCAAGCACGGTGGGTCCAGCTCAAATCATGCATATACCTCCGTTTTCATTCCATTTCAGAACACCATATGGCCACGGTCCATTCACTCACACCTAGAATGGGAGATTTTCGCGCCCCGTTTCTCAACGACACAGGAGGCGAAGATATGAGCAAGTGGGCTATATGAAGCAGCGGGAATCGAGCAAGCGAGAAAAGTCCAGCAAGATCCCCCGCCTACTGCGAACGTTTCCTGCGCCACTACTTTTACTATCACTACTCATACGATGTCTTCTACTATATTTGGCGACGACTGCAACAACCTCAACCGGTTCATGTTGATACTCGACGTTGGGTTGTTCGGCGTCGGGGCTCGCCTCGTCGGGCTCGCCTGGTGCATCAACTTTATCATCGGTCATCCCGGCTGTGAGTGTCGAGTGTGAATATTTTTACTAGGCTGACGAATTGGGTTAATAGGGTTGATAATTTTCTGCTTGTTGTTATGCCTTGTTGCGTGCGCTTGCGGCGGAAAGGAGAATGTGGGTGGGCTGAAGATGCGGCGAATGAGTTGTCCAAATTATGCTGATACAGTCTCTGTCTGCGCCTTTTAGTTAGCATCGAGTCCACTGCCTTCAGGCGAATCACCACCAGAGTCGAGCCTCGCTCGTGCGCCGGACTTGTTCATCTACGGCGTGCACAAATACAAGACTCCGAGCAAACCTGACCCACAGGCTCGTCACTATACGGCTCCCGGACCATACCCAGCGCCTTCCCGTTACGAACGTTCCCCGTTCGGTCCGCCCAACCTCCGCCCTGGCCAGCTTGGGATGGACTCGAGGTGGACACCAAGCGCTAGTGGAACCTCAAGTGCACGGTCATCGCGCGGCCCTCTGACTCCCTCGCCCAGATCTGAGTTCCTTCAGCCGAAGGTATTTGTCGAGCCTAGGAGGCGGCCTAACTACTCTTGGTTCAATGCGCCTCACCCTGCTAGTCCTATATCCCCCCCGGCATCCAAGCCTGGCACGAGTTATGACACCTTTGCTGCCCTGGCCACCGCTTTGCTGGGACCTTTTATCACGTACCAACAACTCCACTCTGAGCCGTCTACCCCAGCCTGCCACCATTCTGTTGGCCCCGGAGAGCGCATTCCCTTCAGCTCGCCTCCTCTTACGTTCACCGATCTCGCTCCGCCGCATTACCCCGCCTCACCGCTCTGGGCTCCCAGGTCGCCCAAAGAGGTCGATGATCTAGGGCCTAACGCGCCTGGCCAACGTAGCCTGCCGCCTGCGCCAACTTCGTCGTACCTGCACCGCCCTATGGTGTCGATCGCAGAGGCGATCCGACTGCGCATGAACTTCGACGACATGCGTATTTCGCCAGTACCAGCTGAGGACCAGGACTACGACATGCGAGGGCCTGGGATGGGGGACATGGACGTCGACCAGATGGACTCCAACGACATGAGGATTTCGCCAGTACCAGCCGAGGACGAGGACTATGACATGCGAGGGCCTGGGATGGGGGATATGGATGTCGACCGGGTCCTAATCGTGCAGGACGTGGAAATGAGAATGAGCCCGGCTGTGGCGTTCGAGGAGGATGTGGTTATGGGATATTAATTGTGTGTTTTCTGTTTCTTGTTTTCCTCTTCTTCTGGGTTCTTTCCGCTTCGTTGGTATTTTTCTGGGGCAGGTACCTGGACGGTTCTCAAGGGCGGTGGGGGTAGCCACAACAACCGGTGCGGTCGAACGAGCGACATCTCGAGCTGGAACTGGCGGCGAGCGAAGGGAAGGAACAGTCTGGTGGGACACGCGAGTTGAGCAGACGTCGGGGGGAAGTGTCGGTGGTGCTGGTGCTCTCGACGCAAACGGAGGAAATGCTCCGATACAGGGTGGGACCTAGGGTGCGGCTGTATCCTCATATATGCCCGTATATTTCAGCCTACCGCATTGGTGCGTGTGGCCCTCGAGTACCCTCCGTGTCGTCAAGCGAGCTCCGAATGTCGCGCACTGGCGCCTTGTCGAACCCAACCCTGGCCGATGCATATACTTTGTGATGTTCCACTTGACTGTTCGTTTTCTTCGCTCGCCTTCGGTTTTAACTCGGGCTGCCGCTTGTTTGTCCTTATCTGGTGGTTGGGGTTGTTCCTTTCGTGTCTAGTGGGTTGTTTGCGACGATGTACATTAGGTCTGGCTATTTATTTTAATACCTCTAAATCCCAGTCGTGGGGGCTATTTAGCCCGCGAAGAAGGGGTGGGGTTGGGTGGCTTGTGCGGCTGCAGATGCCTGGCTACGTCACCAATGTAGCTGCTCATGGTTCGCTCACGGTCGCACTTCATCATATTGTAGCAATCACGAACACTGCGTGATATGGAGCTCGCAAGCGCCCATTCAATCGGGTCTGGTGCTTAAGAGCGAGGTGGCGCTCCCGAGCGCTCGTGGGTGGGGTGTGCGAGACTCACGAGCACGCTATAATGTTTAAAACAGATGAAAATAGTCAATTTGTTCACCACATACGGTAACAACAGCTTGTAAGAACTATGTACAAACTGTGCCAAGCAAAACTTTTCTCCAAAAAAGCTGGAAAGAAAAATACAATACGAGCAGCACAGTGCGCATAGCCAAAGGGGCGCACAAGGCATAATGCAGGACTTCACGGGAGTGCGGGTGTCGTGTGGTAGGGCGAGAGCTTGGTGTATTATTTGGTGAACGGCAGAAACTAGATAGGGTGTCGTACGCAGTGGCGGGGAGAGGCTTAACTGTAAAATAGGTAGTCAAGGGTGCGTATGTAGGCAGGCAGCATAACGTACTACTAGTGATTAGGGTGATATAGAGGGCGGGAGCAGGCCGGATGCCGCAGGCGAGCGGGGTGCCGCTAGAAGTGGAGCTTGAGCGCAAATGGCAAGCATATGAGTAGTATACGCCTAGATGGGGGCAAAGGTATGTGCATGCCAGTACGATGTTGAACAACAGACACATATACCCGCACCTCAAAATAGTGCTTTCGCGGTAAACTACTCTGTCCGTAATCTCGAGCTGGCTGGGGGTCAGTCACGACACAGGCATCAAAGAGTAGCACACGCCAAGCACAGTCGAACCCCAGGGACCACGAGAGGGGCCCGGGAGTGCCCGTCAGTAACAGCGCTGGTGGCGCATCGAGGGTTGAGTACCAATTTGTCACAAACGCTAAGAGCAGTGTCAGCGGGGGTCTGAATAGCCCACGAAAGGGGTAGGAGTCGAGCGCGTCACAGCGTTCGACGAACGACTCACTTGCTGTCAGAACAGGCGGCTGCCCAACACTTGGGGTACAACTTAGATGGCGAAGCGACTCACGTCGGAGCCGTTTTACATAGGTTCGCCTTCTGTACTAGCAAGAGTGAGAAATATGGAGGATTGCAGCTCATAGCCTACCACGAGCCGAGGGTTGTGTATCGGTCGAGGAGCTAGATTCAAGCGCCAGTGCGCATGAGTATAATGAAAAAATTCAGGTTTAATCACGCCTACCTAGCTTTGTGTTTCATCAAGCGCTACGGAATAAGGTGTGACGGTGGTGGCACGGAATGGGCTGAGCGTCAATTTCAGAATCGGCATCGCGGAAGCAAAAGCCAAGCAATGTCACGTGCCTGCCATATCGATTTATGGGATAAATATCCAGAATTAGGGTGAATGTAACATATTCCCAGACGGAAGTATAAGTAACAGACAGTAAATGGCTTGAAATAAACGTATAGAAGCTCTAAAGTAACTTTTCTATGCAGTTGCCTTGGCGCCGATCTTCGCCTCCATCGCCTTTTGGTGCGCTCTCACATCTCGTCTTCTGATTAAGATGGTGAAGAGTGGGATCGTTGTACAGCTAAGCGCACACCAGCCCAAGATCACCCCGGCGTTCAGGCCGAGGTGGTTCTTGGTGTCAAACAATATCGTTCGAATGGCTTGCGTGATATTACTGTAAGCGTCCACGATCAGGATATGCTCCAGATCATAGAAAAGAAGATAATAGACTCACAAGATGGGGAACGCATGTCCATACTGGTAGAACCATGGCTGCAAGTCAAAAGGAAGAGTCGCAACCGACATATTGACGATAATCAAGGGGATTAGGAAGAACGCCATGAATCGCGGTGTCAAGATTGTGATCATCGCCTCGGTCGCCAGTCCTAGCGCAGCCATGCCCATATATGTGTAGGCAAAGTATAGGAAAAAACCGCCTCCATAGCTGTACTTAGCACCAAATGGCGCATGGAATGGCAACGAGACCATTGTAAAGGCAAGGGAGAGGGGAAGGTAGATGCCGAGAGGGACAAGGATGCGAAGCCAGAGGTAGGAGCGGAGCTTGAGGAAGGGTCCGAGAACGCCTCGAGCAGCATCGTTGGTCATCGTCTGAGGGTCGAACGTTAGCTTATACAGGATAAACCTGCGTACCACACTTACCATGATGAAAGCAAAGATACAGAGGTAGATCTGTCCGACGAATGTGATCGCAGTCGCGACTGGGGCACTAGTGACCGGTTCTATGTCAGTACTGCTTGATCGAACACCATCCAGCGCCATGGACTCACTTGTAAGGTCTCAGGTTCTCCGTAGTCCACCATGCACCACTTGTCATAGTTTGCGGCGCGGAAGCCAAAGCTTGCAGCGCAGCCGCGTTCCCAATGACAGAAGTCAGATACGCGGCTGCCGACTTGGCATTGTAGGTTTGCAGAATCTAAAGTTTACGTGAACTAGGTCAGTCGCCAATCGCAGCGCAAATAACAATCAAACACCAACCTGAGTGAGAGCTGCCGTGATCAGCGGGTTCACGTATGTTCCAGTAGCCTGCTCATTTCGAGCTTGGGCATAGTAGAACGTGATTGCAGACATGGGGTCGTAGGACGAATCTCCGAACGCTCGCGCAGCCGCGAGTCGCGCTGAGGCATTTGCGTTGACTAGAACGACATATTGGACCGAGCATACAGGGTTCCATGGACAGTACGTACCAACTACCGCAGCCCACGCCTGCTCATCCACGACTGCAGCCCCAATATCGCTAACCTTATCGGCGGGTACCCGTCTCCAGTCGAGGTGTTGTTTTGTGCCGGTCTACAGCAACATCTGTCAGAGTTGAAAGGCAGGAAAAGGGTAGAAAATCATACCTGAGTGGTCGCAATCAGCCCCTGAACTACCGCTTGGCCAATCTCTCCTCCGTCCCGGTCAATGACCCAAGCCTTCAGAGAAGGTGCATGTGTAGCGCTGTGTGTCAAGGAACCCCTACGACCGATAACGGTTAGATTCGCTCAAGCTTCCATGTGCATAGACTCACCAGTAGACAGGAAGACAGATCCACATCATAATGATCGTAAGTGCAAGCGTCGTGCCCATGATCTTAATGTAGATCGCACGGAGGTGTGCAATTTTTGGATCAAATACTAAGAACCGAATCAGTAAGGAATTCCCACATCCGATCATAAATGTCACGCACTTGTATGCGCAAACTTCTCTAGCGCAGGCAACCTCGCTCCAGGCCCTTCAGCTGGTCGCAATACATCGGTGTTCTCAGCCTCCTTCTCGGCCCGCTCTTCAGCTGCGGTGTCACGGAAGGCCATGGCGTCTGTTTTTGGGCCCAGCGGCTCGTTGTTGAGTGTCGAGGCGTAAGAGCGCGTGCCAGACATCTTGTAGGAGTCGGGAGATGTTGAGTGCTATGCGATCGGCGCGCGAGGTTATATAGGCGAAGGAAACCCGCCCGTCATGGGGGGTTGTTTATGGCGGATATTAATGACCCGGCGGGCGGGCTCGGTCACCAATCCCGGTACGCGAGCACACAACCCTGTGACTAAGGCACAATAAGTACTTACAACCCGCTATTTCCGATTTCCTACTAGTTGTGACTCACCGTCTCATGTGGTGGTCGAACAACCTCGAAGAGCAGGGCGGGAAAAGGTCATTCCGACCGGCGTGACTACCATGCGCTGCATAAAGAGCGAAGCAGAAGATGTATTAAATATCCAGCCAAACAGTCTGAAAGCACCTTGTACGACACCGAGTCCAGAGGACCAGGCAAGGTGGGTGGTTGGCAAAGACTCAGGGACACGAAATGACGTAAGCGCCCGCAACAGTCCCGGCTTCTGACCAACTTGATCGCTTGCTCAGCCTGCTCAACGATCGAGCCAACCTCCACATCCCGGTGTTACGGCGACACACCCGGCCGTATATACCACGACATTTCAGTTCAATATACTCCAACACATGCCAGGGCTCCGAACAAGAAGCTTCGTTTCCTTGTCAATTAATTTACCTCGGAGAGATGTGAGCCCCGGCTTTACCGCGGCCTGAAGGAATGGTGCGGCCTAAACATAATTATCGTTCCGAGATACGGCAAATTTACCCTCATTTTGACGGGGCTTTTTGAAGCTAAGCTAATGGCACAATGGGTAGTTCCTTTCCGTTTTGCATCTCCATGCGTGTTTTTGGTTTGTACTTGTACGTCGAGTTGTCTCCTTATATTCGCTGCCATGTTTCGTTTGAATAGAACTTGAATCTTGGCACCTTGATCTAGAGTACTTGTCCGAATAAGTCCGAATGACCTTGTAAACTCTGACGGTAGGGAGTAAAATGGGTAATCCGGGTTGTGGCGTGGATGTTCCCGCGGGTACGAGCACGGGCTGGGTGAGACCCGGA